>MU134487.1:58543-117158 GCA_015039355.1 Ramaria rubella
GAAAATGCATCTTGTCTCTAACAATTGAAACATGATAGCCTTTGTTTTTGGTAAGGTACAGTACTGAGAGGAGGTTATTTTTCAGACTAGGAACATGCAAGACATTATGAAATTCAAGAAGATGATTGAGTATCTCTTTAGCTTTTGATCTGAACCTCACAGACCCAATCCCATCAGAATATATAACTTGGTTGTTGGCTAACCTGATGGGGACTTTGTGAGCTGTGTAGGTGACAAACCAGTGACAATGAGAAGTCATGTGTGAAGAGGCACCTGTATCAGGCATCCAGTCAGTTCTAGCCTCATTAGACATAGAGATAAGACTGTTCATATCACTTGCATTTCCAGCAAACTCTACACTATCTGCTATCTCCTCTGTTTGATTAGCCTGGGCAGGCTTCTTCTTCTTCTTCTTCTTCTTCTTCTTCTCCTTCTCCTTCTTATGCTTTTGATCTACCTGCACTTCTTTTCTAGCAGTCCTCTTGGCATCCCTAAACTTAAAACAAGTTTCAAGAAAATGACCAGGACAATCACAGAATGTGCAAGGACCAGAGGCAGATGACTTGGAGGCCTGTGCAGCATTAGCAGAGACCATAGCCATTGAGCCATCTGCAGAATGATGAGTACGAGTCTGCTCTTCATTGAAAAATGCCTCTTTGACAGTGACATAGTCAAACTGAGGCAACAGCATGAGTGAGGAGACAAAAGCCCCATACTGTTCTGGAAGGGCTCTAATCAAGGCCATTGATGCCAATTCTCCATCAAGATCCTCCATGGTAAATACAGGTGGACGCAATTCTTTCACTTGTTGAACAGCCTCATCAACACAAGTCATAAGAGCACCAAGTGATTCATCATCCTTCTTCCTGATGTTAAGCAAAGCATTGAAATGAGTAGCAGGACATTTTTGGAGATGAACTGATTTGAGTTTGTTCCACATCTGCACTGGATTCTCTGGCAAAGAACTGACATGAACCTGCTGGGATGGTTCCAAGCAGAGCCAAATATCTCCCCATGCTGCATCTTTATGCTTGCACCAATCCTTCAATTCTTCAGTCTCTGAAGGCTGTGTCTCCTGACCACTGACAATACCCCACAAGTTCTTTCTCATGAGAAAAGCACGCATATTGCCTGACCAGCTGGAATAATTCTTCTCCCCAAGGTGAGGAAATCTAGGAACCTTGGATTCTGCCATGACACCGATTGAGTGATTGAAAGAAGTAGGTGTTAGACAAAAATCGATGAATGGATTGTCCAAGTTTCAGATGGAATAGCGAGGGAGAAGAGTGTATAATCAGGTGGCCAAGTTCGGAACACCAATGACCAGTGGGAGTCAGGATGTGAAAGGATGTGTGAGTGTGTGCAATGTCAAGAGCAATGTGTAGAAGTGTGGTGAAAGAATTGGTCACTGAAAAAGAATGGCTGATTCGATCACTCCAAAAATATAAGCTCCCAAAAGAGGGGAATGAGCTGAATATGTGGCAAAAATGCGCTCGACGATAGTCCTGGCGTATAACACACAGGAGGCGAAATTTGTGCAAGTATGGAGGAATGGAGGAGGGATTAAAGAATAAGCTCTAGCAGACCAACCACTGGACTGATTCCTTCAAATTTGAGGCTCCAAGCTCACAACACAATCCTGAATAGGCGGCCAAAAGGATTTCGACGATAGATGGCCCACAGCAAGTGCAATAGTCGAAATATGAGGCAGGGAAAGGTGGATGGAGATTGGATGAATGGATAAAAGTAGTCACAGAGAACTACAGTGAACTGAGGAGGGTCTGAGGCGTGCTGAGGGGGTGGATGAGATGTCTCAGTTGTACCAAGACATCTAAAAGCCCTGAGACAAAAGAGATTTTGAGTTCAAAAAGCAAAAATTGACACTACAGAGAGACAGGCAAGGATGGTTAAGGCTGCTCAAAGCCCGGGGCCCATAACCTGTTGGAAGTGAACAATTCAGCACTTATTTAGACCTCAGGACACCAGCACAGCACTGGGAACAGTGGATGGGTACTCAGTTAGAGAGTCACCCACCCAGTTCCCCTATGCTTTAGGGTGCTTAATAAGTGCCCAAAGCGGAGTCAAAATACATCCAAGAAAGTAAACGACAATATTCAAGCAACTATACAAGCTAGAGTGATGGGACAACCACAAAACTCAACAAGATCATCTATCTATGTCATGTGCTAGTGTAGTAGTAACCCTATGTTCTGTTTTTCATATTTTCAATATCATCAATTTGCTGGTGCAATTGTGTTATGAACTAGATCTCTTCTTGTCGGGTGTCAGGATTTGTTGGAATGTCAGAGTTTGGGATTTGGAGTCAGAATTGGAACATATGGACATTGGCTTCAAGTTATAGGTTGTGCCCTCCTGGATTCTTCGTGTCCTGGAGGAGTTGGACAAGATCAGAGGAGTCAGAGAACGGAGTGAGATGAGACTTAGAGATGGAAGTGAGAAGTTATTGAGTCAAGGTGGGTCAATATTTGAACTGACTAATGAAGTACATGGAGGAGTTGTATATAACGAATTGATACGATCTGAATCGGAAAGATACGAAGTCGGAAATCCAAAATGGAGCGAATATGGTGACAAGCATGATACTCGACAGCGCCTACTACACTACAAAAGACGCTCACTGCACACGTGCCTATCATCATCAGCTTTTGCCAGACCATCATCTGCTCTGCTACCTCCAGTCTGCCAGACACATCATCTCCACACTCATTCTATTTTTCATCGATTCTATTTTCAATATGCCATCCAGCATTGCCGCCACCACATCCCATGACTTGTTTCAGATGACCGCCAAGCCAGACATACACGTTGGACCATGCGTTGAACTTCCTAGTCGGTGTTCTCCCCTTGATGTTCATTTGTCCAGTCCTCCTCCACAAGTCGCACATCATTGGTACTATCCTCTATATGTCGAATCTCCTGAAGGTCCATTCTGAGTATTCCCCTCATATCCTCCTTATCGCATTCACGATTGCATATGGGTATTTGATCAAACCTTCCATGCTCCCTTCTACGTCATCGGTTTTGACCCAAACTTCGAACCAGTGAATGGTTGGCATCGTATCGTCCTCAGGAATAACTGGTACATCAAAGAGCATGGACCAGGAACAGAGATTTGCTACGGTTATGTGCCTAAGGACTTCATCAAGCAGGACTCGTCTTTGTTCCCTCTCTGGAGGAAATTCATATCCAAGTGTCGTGATTGGTTCACATGTTTCTGAGTCGTCATCAAGTCACATGACTCACTTACTCATCTTCGGAGATATTGGACAAGCAACTGGAATCCTATTGGATGGCTATGACTCATTTTCATCACCTGACTCACTCGCTTCTTTCTTGTACTTCTATTTCCAATTGTTCCACACAGTCTATTGTCTGTGACTCACTTCTATTCTATTTCTGGCTTCTATTTCAAATTCGCTGCCACATTTCTATTCATTTCTTCGACCACCTGACTCATTTTTCCATTTCCTTACAAACCATCTTCCTATTTTGGTTTTCTGCCTCTCGCCGTTAGTCATTTCTCCTGTCTGCTGTCAATGACATCGTTGTATGGCATACTCGCATCGTTTGTTGTTCTGCTCATGTATATAAGGCCTGTTTCGCCTTAGTGTACCCCAATTCACCTCTTTCAGTTGGATTCACTCGTCTAAGTCTCAAGTCTAAGTCTTCTAAGTCTACTACTACTACTACGTCTACGTCAAGGCCAGCTTTGTCAATCATGTGACATTTGCTGTTGTATCTCGTCTACGCTTACGTCAGCGTATTACGTAATCATCTTCGTCACTGCTACGTCCTCATCTTCGTCTTTGTTCTACCTTTGTTGCTGCTGATAGCAAAGCGCACTGAGCCGAACACCAGTGTAAGTAGCCATGCAACAACGACACCGCTACCCACTGTCTTTTGGATCTATTTCCGAAAGTAAACCGACAATGGGATTGGGGTAGAAGTAAATATGGACATAAGACCGAAGATGTAGATCTTTGATAAGAATGACTAAATATAAATGGGATGGGGATAAGTAAAAATGGGTGGAGTAAATCGGAAATACAAATCAGAATATATCAGAGAAAAGTGGAAAAAGCTGGGAATGAATCTGGGTTTTAACAGTATCTCCTCTTTAAGGCCAAGCCCTCGAGGCCTAAGATCAGCATGGGAGGTTTGGTTTGATGATTAAGTGAGACCCCTAATGTGATATATAAGAGTGATGGATGGGGTTTGACTTATCAGTTCCCTGATCTCTTATCCCTACTCCCTTCTGAGCTAAATGTCAATGCCACTGATTATCTTGCTTGAGGATCTGATTTCCAAAGATGATTTGGGGTCGGAAACCGATTTAGAGGCACAGATTCACGAGATTTCGGAGTTGCAAAAAGAAGCAATGAAGAAATGGGAGTGGAGAAGGTTGGAGCGGAAAAAGGTGGAAAAGGAGGAGAGAAAGGCTGCCAAAAAATCAGAGGAAAAATCTCGGGGAAGAAAAAGCGATGTGGTGGATAGAACCATTGCCCATAAGAGGGCTCACGAATCTGCGATTAATCGGGTCACACATGAACAGTATTGTTGTGCAGGATGTTGGTTTCGGGATGTGTTTTGTTCACTGATAGTGTAAGGAGCAGATGGGACATGCGATGAATGCACAAAGGATGGGAGGATGTGCCATCGACCAGGAGCATTGGGATTTGTGGAAGAAGTCGCAAAAGGTGTGGATATGGGTGAGGGAGGAACAGCGGAGTTGCTTGTGAAGGAAATCCGAGAGTTGTGGAAATCCGTTGATTATCATGCAAGTTCCATGCAGACACATTCCGAAGAGACACAGATTCTGACCTCATGGGTACAAAGGATGGTTCAGCACCAGGAGTGGGAATTGGAAGTAAGGATGGAGGAAATGGAAAGGGATGAAATATGGGAAATGGAATTGGAAAATTAAATCGGAAATAAGCGGAAAAGCAAAGTGGGATTTCTTGGAACAGGTGGAAAATGTAATTAGAGACATGAACACGGAAAATATCGGAAAAATCAGAAAGGGAAAGGAAAAGTTAAGGAAGAATTGGACCGGGTTTATTGGGATATTTGTTAGGAAAGTCTTCAATGATTTCTGAGGTGTTGCCTAATTCCATAGCAGGAATCCATGAGGTTTCTTCATCGGTGCCTTGATAACCCGTCCAGCGTACCAAGCATTGTATCTTGCAACGTCGGCGATTGTCTATCTTCGAGTCCAGAATTTTGTTGATTTCGTATTCGGGTTCACCTTCGATAATAACTGGTGGAGGCGGAGGCTGTATTCGGTTTGGGATTTCATTCAGAGTCACAGGTTCCAGCATGGAGACATGAAAAGATGGGTGAACAGCATGCATACTGTCGGGTAAACGGAGAATGAAGGCTCGATTACTGGTACCTGCAGGTGCGATGATTTCAAAAGGTCCGAGGTATTTTTCAGTGAGTTTCTTTGAAGGTTGAGTTGTGTGGAAAAATTCAGCTTTGACGAAGACTTTGTTGCCTACTTTGAAGTCTGGGGCTGGAGAACGTTTCTTGTTCGCAGGTTCCTTGTCTCAAGATTGCACGTCGTAAATTCTCTTTTGGAGTTCCTGGTGGAGTTCATCTAAGTCAACTGCAAAATCTTTTCGCATGGGATGAGAAGAGATCGCATTTGGGATGAGAAGAGATCATGTTCGGGATGAGAAGAGATTGCGTTCAAGATGGATGGAAATGTCAGGATTGTAACCTTTGTTAGCAAAGAACGGGGAGACTCCTGTTGTCGCATTCGGAGCATTGTTGTAGGCAAATTCTGTGATTGGGAGAAGTTCAGCCCAATTGTCTTGTTGATAGTTACAATAAATGCGAAGGTATTGCTCAAGAGTCTGATTCATTCGTTCAGTTTGTCCATCGCCTTTGGGGTGATATCCGGAGGTGAAATGGAGATTCATGTCTAGTGCCTTTCCAAGCATGTGGAAAAAGGAAGACAGGAATTTGGAACCTCAATCAGAGGTAACATGCATCAGAACACCGTGCTTGGAGAAGATGTGGAGAATGAAAAGCTGAGCGAGCATCAGAGAAGTGATCGTCATGACTGTTGGAATGAATATCGCTTGTTTTGTGAGTCTGTCAATGATAATGAGGATGCTGTCAAAACCTGATGAAAGCGGAAGCGGCTCAATGAAATCTAGGGATATGGAATTCCATGGTCTTGGTGGGATTGGTAAATGCTTGAGGAATCCATAAGACTGGTGTCATTGGGATTTTGATCACATACATGCTGTACAGGATTTTGACATAAGAGATAACAAAGTCGCGGAGTTTTGGCCATGTATATTTACGTTGGATGTTGCTGAGTGTCTTGTTTTGTCCAAATGTCCGGAGATTTGGTGGTTGTGCAGATATTGTAGAATGCGGAGTCGGAGGTCATTAACATCAGGAACATAGATTTGGTTGTTGAGTCGGAGGAGTCCTTGAGGATTGCCTGACCATCAGGGTGTCGGAGGATTTGCCGGATAGTTGGAAATTGCGGGAGCGGAGGAGATGGATTGTCAGATTTCTTTGTGAAATTTCTCGAAATCCATGATGGTAACTGCGCAGAGGAAGGTGACGTTAAGGGATGTGGCTTGGAGGGACAATGACAGCTGTTCGTTAGTGAAAACCAGATGGAAATTGTGTGGGTTAACGCTGGCATAGTCGCTACTCCCCTCTTTAGGATAGATGTCCCATCGTCTAGTTAAAGAGTCAGGTTTTGTTCCAAGTTTCCCAGGTCAGACTCAGATAATGAGGTTGAACTGACATAGGTATTCCAACCATCGTACTTGTCATCGCATTAAAAGCTTGGTGGTAGCGAAATATTCAAGGTTTTTGATCGGTCACAACATCAATGGTGGTTCAAAGTAATGTTGCCAAATCTTGAAGGCTTCAAAAATTGCAAGTAATTCCTTGTTTGTGAACATTGTAGTTTAATTCCAGGGTGGTGAAAGTTCTGGAATGAAAAGCTATGGGGTGAATTTCGCCATCTTCCGGAGAAATGATGGAGAGGATTGCCGCAAGGGCATAGTCTGAAGCATTGGTTTCCACGATGAGTTGACAATCGGGAATCCAGTGCGTAAGGATCAGAGCTGTGGTAAAGGCTTCCTTAAGTGTTTCAAAGGATTTCTGGCACTCATCAGAGAAGTTCCACTTTATGGATTTCCGAGTAAGTCGGGTAAGTGGAATTGCGATGTTGGAGTAATTATGAATGAAGCATCAGTAAAAGTTCGCAAAACCTAGGAAGGATTGGATGTCTTTTACTTCTCGGGGTTCAGGCCATTCTTAAATTACTTTGATTTTGTTGTCTGCCATTGAAAGTCCTTCTGGAGAGAGTATGTATCTGAGATATTCCACCGTTGTTTTGTGGAAGTCGCATTTGTCAGATCTTGCATAAAGTCGGTTTTTTCGGAGATGTCAGAGGACTTCGTGGACATGTTCTCCATGTTCTTCCAGGTTGTTGGAATAAACTCAGATGTCATCCAAATAGATGAGGACCGAAACGTCAAGCATGTTGCTGAATATGTCATTCACGAATCGCTGAAAAGCAGCTGGTGCGTTAGTGAGACCAAAGGGCATGACACGCCATTCAAAGGAACCATATCTGGTCCTGAAAGTGGTTTTCCACTCATCGCCCTCTCTAATGCCGACTAAATGGTACACATACCGAAGATCAATTTTGCTGTAAATCTGCACTTTTCCAGGGCTTTCCAGGAGGTTGGAAAGTTGGGGAAGCAGATATCGGTCTTTTTTGGTGATCTTGTTGAGACCGCAGAAATTGATACAGAGTCAGAGTCTGCCTAATTTCTTCCTTGAGAATAGTACCAGAGCACCGTGCGGAGAAAGTGAAGGGCAGATGAATCCTATGGCTAGTGCCTCGTCAATGAACTTTCAGAGTGTTTCTAGCTCAACTGGAGATAGGCAATAAATGGTTCTCTCCCTCTATCAGGTCAATCTTGAGATCATACGGTCGATGATCGGCAAGGATTTCCACTTTCTTCTTGCTGAAGATGTCAGAAAACTTGTCATATTCCAATGGAACACCGTCAAGATTGGCTGTTGGATCAGGATTCAGGGAAGCGTTGATGATGGAAGCAGATCTTCCTTTCAGAAATACGCATAACTCAAAGATCTCCTTGTTATGTAGTTTGCGCAGGCAAGCGAACACAGAGGCAGGGACTAGGTCGATAGGTGAGTCTGTTTGGATGTTGGAGGGGCAACTGTGTGATCGGATTTTGAGATTCCAGAGACTGCAGAGGCAGATTTCACGGAGAGTGACGTCGGAATTGAATCTTGTTGCTGAGGAATGCGGAACAATATACTGCTCAATACCCAGTCAATCAATGGATTGTAGCGGGTGAGCCAGTTGTGTCCTAGCACAACGGAGCAGCTAGAATCAAGCGGTGTTACATACATAGCAACAACCTGATTTTTGCCAGATGGAAAGCAGATTGGGGTATCAATAGTCTGTGTGATTGAGACATTAGAAGTGCTGTCAAAAAGTTTTAGCGGGATTCGCGGAATGTTGTGGAACTCCAGTGGAAGTTTGGAAGCAAATGATGAGTCTACAAACCAGTGAGTGGAACCGGAGTCCACGAGAGCTTGAATGTTAGTATTCGAAATAATGTCAGAAGTCAGTCATATAGTAAGAGAATCAGATTTTGAAAGAGCGGAAGCATTGAGTTGAACCTCAGAAAATGCACAGATGGAATCAACGCAGCTCTGGGTCTGTGCAGAGGTCTCAGAGTTGGTTATTATTTTTTTGAATCCATAACAGCCAGAGGTTCGGCCTTGGACTTGGGTTTGCTCGGAATTGTGGAGGCCGCTCAGGCCTTCGATTGAGCATTAAGGGAGGTAGATCATGGACAGTCCTTTGTGATATTCCCAGGTTTCCCACAGAACATGCAAAGGTTCTGGTCCATGTATTGCTGTCTTTCCTGCTGGGTTAGTTTTCCGTCTTTTCCGAGTATGTTGGAGATATCTGGAGTTTTGCAGAAATTCAGCATGGAGGACTGAGGTTTGGTAGAAGAGGCAGAAGCCAAAGTGTTGTTGTTGTTTGTCCTCTTCTGCAATTGGTTCGATCAGGATTCTTGCTTGTCCAATTTGTTGTTGTTACCGGTGACAAGCATGATACTCGACAGCACCTACTACACTACAAAAGACACTCACTGCACAAATGCCTATCTTCATCAGCTGTTGCCAGACCATCATCTGCTGTGCCACCTCCAGTCTGCCAGATACATCATCTCCACACTCGTTCCATCTTCATCAATTCTATTTTTGAGATGCCATCTAGCATTGCCACCACCACATCCCATGATTCATTTCAGATGACTGCCAAGCCAGACCTACATGTTGGACCACGCATTGAGCTTCCTAGTCAACATTCTCCCCTTGATGTTCATTTATCCAATCTTCCTCCACATGTTGCACATTGTCGGTACTATCCTCTATATGTCGAATCTCCTGAGGGCCCATACCGAACATTCCCCTCCTATCCTCCTTATCACGTTCACGATTGCGTTTGGGTATTCGACCCTGTCTTCCATGCTCCCTTCCACATCATCGGCTTCGACCCAAACTACGAACCAGTGAATGGTTGGCATCATATCATACTCAGGAACTACTGGGATATCAAAGAGTTTGGTCCAGGAACAGAGATTTGCTACGGTTATGTGCCTAAGGACTTCATCAAGCAGGACTCGTCTTTGTTCCCTCTCTGGAGGAAATTTGTATCCAAGTGTCGTGATTGGTTCACATGTTTCTGAGTCGTCATCAAGTCACATGACTCACTTACTCATCTTGGGAGATATTTGACAAGCAACTGGAATCCTATTGGACGGCTATGACTCATTTTCATCACCTGACTCACTCGCTTCTTGGCTGTACTTCTATTTCAATTGTTCCACATGGTCTATTGTCTGTGACTCACTTCTATTCTATTTCTGGCTTCTATTTCCAATTCGCTGCCACATTTCTATTTGACCACCTGACTCATTTCTCCATTCCATTACAAACCACCTTCCTATTTTGGTTTTCTGCCTCTCGCCATTAGTCATTTTTCCTGTCTGCTGTTGATGACATTGTTGTATGGCATACTCACATTGTTTGTTGTTCTGCTCATGTATATAAGGCCTGTTTTGCCTTAGTGTACCCCAATTCACCTCTTTCAGTTGGATTCACTTGTCTAAGTCTAAGTCTACTACTACGTCTACTACTTCTACATCCACGTCAAGGCCAGCATTGTCAATCATGTGACACTTGCTGTTGTATCTCGTCTTCGCTTATGTCATCATATTACTTCATCATCATCGTCACTGCTACGTCCTCATCTTTGTCTTCATTCTACCTTTGTTGCTGCTGATAGCAAAGTGCACTGAGCCGAACACCAGTGTAAGTAGCCATGCAACGATGACACCGCTACCCACTGTCTTTTGGATCCATTTCCAAAAGTAAACCGACACCAGAGTAGTTATTGTTGGAAATGGTGGTGCGGTTGACTTTGCCTCGTTGTTCCCAATAACGACTGTTGATGGTTTGCGCGAGTTGTCAGAGCTCTGGAAGCATGTCAGCTTTGTCCCGGGTTGCAAGAATATCTTTAATACGATCAGGAAGTTTAGTGTAAAAACTCCTATGAAGGGCAGCATCGCCCCAATTGACTCTAGCAGCGAGGCGGTTGAATTCTATGATAAACTTCATGATGCATTGGTTGTCATGCATTCAGAGATTGTCAAGTTTGGTCTCAGCATTGCCAATGGGATCGTAAGCTCCGAAATTCTCTTGGAGTACTGTCGTGAAGTCCCGATAGTTTGTAAGCTAGGGCGGGTCTTGGAAGGCATCGTCATCTAAGAGTTCAGACTCGAAAAAATCTCAAGCCATCCCTTTTAAAAAAGAGATAGCATAAGTAACTTTTGCTTCATCACTGGAAAAGGTCTGAGGACGGTCACAGAAGTGGAGTTTGCATTGAAGGAGGAAAGGATGGAGCTTTCGGGAATCCGATCTGTCGAAGGTGTCGGGTTTGCGGAGTTTGGGTTTTCTGGTTTGGCCTTTATTTGGAGTTCCCATGTGCTTGGCTATCTGTTTCAAGGCTTTTAGCATAGCCTTCCCATCATCTTCTTCATCATCATCATTGTCCTCATTGTTGTTGGTGTTGTTGTCGTCACCGGGGTCGTCTTCCGGTTCATTATTTGGGGGGATAGATCCAGGGTTTGTGTTTCCGGTGACAGTACGGGATCTGGTAGAAGGCATAGCGAATGGATCAAGAGTTTCAGTTCAAATATACTGTTATGAACTAGATCTCTTCTCGTTGGGTGTTAGGATTTGTCAGAATGTCGGAGTTCGGGATTTGGGGTCGGAATCGGAATGTACAGACATTGGCTTCAACTTATAGGTTGCGCCCTCTTGGATCCTTCGTGTCCTGGTATTTCGGAAGGTCGGGATGTTGGAGGAGTCAGACAAGATCAGAGGAGTCAGAGAACAGACTTAGAGATGGAAGTGAGAAGTTATTGAGTCAAGGTGGGTCAATATTTGAACTGACTAACGAAGTACATGGAGGAGTCATATATAACGAATTGATACAATCCGAATCAGAAGGATACGAACATGGAAATCAGGATCAGGGTAGAAGTAAATATAGACATAAGACCGAAGATGTAGATCTTTGATGAAAATGACTAAATATAGATGGGATGGGGATAAGTAAAAATGGGTGGAGTAAATCAGAAATATGAATCAGAATATATTGGAGAAAAGCAGAAAAAGCTGGGAATGAATCTGGGTTTTAACAAATTGCCCATATCATGATTTGGTGTCATTGTGATCACACCATATTGTCTCTCTGTTATGAACTAGATTTCTTCTCGTCGGATGTTGGAGCTATCGGAATGCCGGAGCTCAGGATTGGGAGTCGGGGTCAGAGTGTATGGACATCAGCTTCAACTTACAGGTTGCGCACTCTTGGATCCTTCGTGTCCTGGTATTTCGGAGGGTCGGGATATCAGAGAAGTTGGAGTCAGAGAACGGAAAGTCAGATAAGACTTAGAGATGGAGTGTTAAAACCCAGATTCATTCCCAGCTTTTTCCGCTTTCCTCCAATATATTCCAATTCGTATTTCCGATTTCCTCCATCCGTTTTTACTTATCTCCATCCCATCTATATTTAGTCATTTTCATCAAAGATCTACATCTTTGGTCTTATGTCCATATTTACTTCTACCCCAATCCCGTATTCACTCTGTTTCGGATTTCCGTGTTCGTATCTTTCCGATTCAGATTGTATCGATTCGTTATATATGACTCCTCCATGTACTCATTAGTCAGTTCTAATATTGACCCACCTTGACTTGGTAACTTCTCACTTCCATCTTGAAGTCTTATCCAACTCTCCGATCTTGTCTGACTCCTCTGACATCCTGACCTTCTGAAATACCAGGACACGAAGGATCCAAGAGGGCACAACCTATAAGATGAAGCCAACGTCCGTACGTTCCGATTTCCAACTTCAAATCTCGAACTCTGACATTCCAACAAACCCCAACATCTGACAAGAAGAAATCTAGTTCATAATAGTATATTCGAACTGAAACTCTTGATCCATTCACTATGCCTTCTACCAGATCCCATACTGTCACCGGAATCACAGACCCCGGATCTAGCCTCCCAAATAACGAACCGGAAGACAACCCTGGTGACAACAACAACATCAACAACAATGAGGACAACAATGACGATGAAGAAGATGATGGGAAGGCTATGCTAAATGCTTTGAAACAGATAGCCAAGCACATGGGAACTCCAAATAAAGGTCAAACCGGAAAAACCAAACTCCACGAACCCGACACCTTCAACAGATTCAGATTCCCGAAAGCTCCATCCTTTCCTCCTTCAATGCAAACTCCACTTCCACAACTGTCCTCAGTCCTTTTCCAGTGACGAAGCGAAAGTTACTTACACTATCTCTTTTTTACAAGGGACGGCTTTAGATTTTTTCGAGCCTGAACTTTTAGATGACAATGCCTTCCAAGACCTGCCCTGGCTTACAAGCTATTGGGACTTCACAACGGTACTCCAAGAGAATTTCAGAGCTTACGATCCCATCGGCGATGCTGAGACCGAACTTGACAATCTCCAAATGCGCGACAACCAACGCATCACAAAGTTTATCATAGAATTCAACTGCCTAGCTGCTAGAGTCAATTGGGGCGACGCCGCCCTTTGTAGGAGTTTTTAAACTAAACTTCCCGATCATATTAAAGATATTCTTGCAACCTGGGACAAAGCCGACATGCTTCCGGAACTCCGACAACTTGCGCAACCCATCAACAGCCATTATTGGGAACCATGAGGCAAGGTCAACCGCACCACCACTTCCAACAATAACTACTCCGGCAACAGTAGCAAATCGGACAAGCAAGAATCCTGATCGAACCAATTGCAGAAGAGAATGAAGAACAACAACGGTTTGGCTTCTGCCTCTTCTACCAAACCTCAGTCCTCCACGTCGAATTTCCGAAAAACTCTGGATATTCCCAACATACTTGGAAAAGACGGAAAACTAACCCAACAGGAGAGACAGCGATGCATGGACCAAAACCTTTGCATGTTCTGTGGGAAACCCGGGCATATTGCGAAGGACTGTCCACGATCTACCTCCCTTAATGCTCAATCGAAGGCTCAAGCAGCCTCCGCAATTCCGAGCAAACCCCAAAGCTGCATTGATTCCATCTGTGCATTTTCCAAGGTTCGACTCAACACTTCCGCTCGTTTGTAATCCGATTCTCTTACAATACAACTGACTTCCGACATGATTCCAAATACTAATATTCAAGCTCTCGTGGATTCCGGTTCCACTCACTGTTTTGTAGACTCATTGTTTGCTTCCAAGCTTCTGCTAGAGTTCCACAGCATTCCACAAATCCTGCTAAAACTTTTCGACGGCACTTCTCACATCTCAGTCACACAGGCCATTGATATGCCAATCTGTTTTCCATCCAGCGAAAATCAGGTTGTTGCTATGTATGTAACACCACTTGATTCTAGCTGCTCCATTGTGCTAGGACACAACTGGCTCACCCACTACAGTCCATTGATTGACTGGGTATTGAGCAGTATATTGTTCCGCATTCCTCAGCAACAAGATTCAATTCCAACATCACTCTCCGTGAAATCTGCCTCTGCAGTCTCTGGAATCCCGAAATCCGATTGCATGGACGCCCCTCCAACATCCAAACAAGACTCACCTATCGACATAGTCCCTGCTTCTGCGTTCGCTTGCTTGTGAAAACTAGGCAATGAGGAGATCTTTCAGTTATGCGTATTTCCGAAAGGAAGATCTGCTTCCATCATCAACGCTTCCCCGAATCCCGGTCCAACAGCCAATCTCGACGGTGTTCCATCAGAATACCATGAGTTTTCTGACGTCTTCAGCAAGAAGAAAGCGGAAATCCTTGCTGATCATCGACCATATGATCTCAAGATTGACCTGATAGAGGGAGAGAGTCCCCCCTTGGGAACCATTTATTGCCTATCTCCAGTTGAGCTAGAAACACTCCAAAAGTTCATTGACAAGGCACTAGCCATAGGACTAATCCACCCTTCACTTTCTCTGCACAGTGCTCTGGTACTATTCTCGAAGAAGAAATTAGGTGGGCTCTGACTCTGTATCGATTTCCGCAGTCTCAACAAAATCACGAAAAAAGACCAATATCCGCTTCCCAGACTTTCTGACCTTTTGGAAAGCCCTGGAAAAGCGCAGATTTACAGCAAAATTGATATTTGGTATGCTTACCATTTAGTCTGCATTAGAGAGGGCAACGAGTGGAAAACCACTTTCAGGACCCAATATGGTTCCTTTGAATGGCATGTTATGCCCTTCGGTCTCACTAAGGCACCAGCTGCTTTTCAGTGATTCGTGAATGACATATTCAGCGACATGCTCGACGTTTCAGTCCTCATCTATTTGGATGACATCTTAGTTTATTCCAACAACCTGGAAGAACATGGAGAGCATGTCCACAAAGTTCTCCAACGACTCCGAAAAAACTGACTTTACACAAGATCCAACAAATGCGACTTCCACAAAACAATGGTGGAATATCTCAGATACATGCTCTCTCCCGAAGGACTCTCAATGGCAGACGCTAAGAAGTAATTCAAGAATGGCCCAAACCCCGAAAAGTAAAAGATATCCAATCCTTCCTAGGCTTTGCAAACTTTTACCGATGCTTCATTCATAATTACTCCGACATTGCAATTCTGCTTACCTGACTCACTCGGAAATCCATAAAGTGGAACTTCTCTGATGAGTGTCGGAAATAATTTGAAACACTTAAGAAAGCCTTCACCACAGCTCCGTCCTTATGCACTGGATTCCCCATTGTCAACTCATCGTGGAAACCGATGCTTCGGACTACGCCCTCGTGGCAATCCTCTCTATCATTTTTCCGGAAGATGGCAAAATTCACCCTGTAGCTTTTCATTCCATGACTTTCACTGCCCCAGAATTAAACTACAACGTTCACAACAAGGAATTACTTGCAATTTTTGAAGCCTTCAAGATTTGGCAACATAACCTCGAAGGTTCCAGTTCCACCATTGACGTTGTGACCGATCAAAAACCTTGAATATTTTGCTACCACCAAGCTTTTAACGCAATGACAAGTACGATGGTCGGAATACCTATGTCAGTTAAACCTTGTTATCCAATTCCGACCTGGGAAACTCGGAACAAAACCCGACTCTTTAACTAGATGATGGGACGTCTATCCTAAAGAGGGGAGTAGCAACTATGCCAGCGTTAACCCACACAATTTCCGTCCAGTTTTTGCTAACAAACAGCTGTCATTGTCCCTCCAAGCCACATTCCTTAACATCACAATCCTCCGTGCAGTTACCATCATGGATTTCGAGAAATTTCACAAAGAAATCTGACAATCCATCTCCTCCACTCCCGCAATTTCCAACTATCTGGCAAATCCTCTGACACCCTGATGGTCAGTCAATCCTCAAGGACTCCTCCGACTCAACAACCAAATCTATGTTCCTGATGTTAACGACCTCCGACTCCCCATTCTAAAATATCTGCACAACCACCAAATCTCCGGACGTTTGGACAAAACAAGACACTCAGCAACATCCGACATGAATATACATGGCCAAAACTCTGCAACTTCATTATCTCTTATGTCAAATCCTGTACAACATGTATGCAATCAAAATCCCAATGACACCGGCCTTATGGATTCCTCAAGCATTTACCAATCCCACCAAGACCGTGGAATTCCATATCCTTGGATTTCATTGAGCCGCTTCTGCTCTCATCAGGTTTTGACAGCATCCTCATTATCATTGACAGACTCATGAAACAAGCGATATTCATTCCAACAGTCACAATGATCACTTCTCCAATGCTCGCTCAGCTTTTCGTTCTCCACATCTTCTCCAAACATGGTGTTCCGACGCACGTTACCTCCGATCGAGGTTACAAATTTGTGTCTTCCTTTTTTCGCACACTCAGAAAGGTGCTAGACATGAATCTCCATTTCACCTCCAGATATCACCCCAAAGGTGACGGAAAAACCAAATGAATGAATCAGACTCTTGAGCAATACCTTCACATTTATTGTAACTATCAACAAGACAATTGGGCTGAACTTCTTCCAATGCCAGAATTCGCCTCTAACAACGCTCCAAATGCAACAACAGGAGTCTCTCCGTTCTTTGCTAACAAAGGTTACAATCCCGACCTTTCCGTCCATCCCAAACGGAATCTCGTTTCATCCCGTGCGAAAGATTTCACAACCAACTTAGACAAACTCCACCAGGAACTCTGAAAGAGAATTTCCGATGCACAATCCCAATACGAGGAACCTGCGAACAAGACACGTTCTCCAGCCCCAGACTTCAAAGTAGGCGACAAAGTCTTCATCAAAGCTGAATTTTTCCGCACAACCCAACCTTCAAAGAAGCTTGCTGAAAAATACCTTGGACCTTTTGATATCATCACACCCGCAGGTACTAGTAATAGAGCCTTTATTCTCCAACTACCCGACAGTATGTGTGCTGTTCACCCATCCTTCCACGTTTCCATGCTAGAACCCGCGACTCCGAACGAAATCCCAAACCGAATACTGCCTCTGCCTCCACCAGTTATTATCGAAGGCGAATCCAAATACGAAATCGACAAAATTCTGGACTCGAAGATAGACAATTGCCGATGTTGCAAGATACAATACTTGGTACGCTGGACAGGTTATCAAGGTACCAATGAAGAAACCTCATGGATTCCCGCTATGGAATTAGGCAATGCTTCAGAGATCGTTGAAGACTTTCATAACAAAAATCCCGACAAACCCGGTCCGACTCTCCCTTAACTTTCTTTCCTTTTCCGATTTTTCCGATTTTTCCTACATTTTTCTGTTCAAGTCCCTAATTACATTTCCATCTGTTCCAAGAAACTCCGCTGCGTGTTTCTGCTCAAATCCCAATTCAATTTTCCAACTCCATTTCCCATATTTCATCCCTTTTCATTTCCTCCATCCTTACTTCCAATTCCTGCTCCTGGTGCTGAACCATCCTTTGTACCCATGCGGTGAGAATCTGTGTCTCCTCGGAATGTGTCCACATGGAACTCGTGTGACGATCAACAGATTTCCGCAACTCTTGGATTTCCTTCACCAGCAACTCCACTGTTCCTCCCTCACCCATATCCATGCCTTTTGCGACTTCTTTGGCAAATCCCAACATTCCTGGTCAACAGCATGTCCTCCCATCCTTTGTGCATTCATCACATGTCGCATTCGCTCCCTCCACTATCAGCGAACAAAAATATCCTGAACCCAACATCCTGCACAACAATACTGTTCATGTCCGACCCAATTAATCGCAGATTCATGAACCCTCCTACGGGCAATGGTTCTATCCACCACATCACTTCTCCTTCCCTGAAATTTCTCCTCCGATTTTTTGTCGGCCTTCCTCTCCTCCTTTTCTGCCTTTTTCTGCTCCGACCTTCTCCGCTCCAATTTCTTCACCGCTTCTTTCTGCAACTCCGAAATCTCACGAATCTGTGCCTCTAAATTGGTCCCTGACTCCGAATCATCTTTGGAAATCAGGTCCTCAAGCGAGATAATCGGCAGCATCAACATTTAGCTCAGCAGAGGGTAGGGATAAGAGATCAGGGAACTGATAAGTCAAACCCCATCCATCACTCTTATATATCACATTAGGGGTTTCACTTAATAACCAAACCAAACCTCCCACACTGATCTTAGGCCTCGAGGGCTCGGCCTTAAAGAGGAGATACCGTTAAAACCCAGATTCATTCCCAGCTTTTTCCGCTTTCCTCCGATATATTCCAATTCATATTTCCGATTTCCTCCATCCGTTTTTACTTATCTCCATCCCATCTATATTTAGTCATTTTCATCAAAGATCTACATCTTCGGTCTTATGTCCATATTTACTTCTACCCTGATCCCGTATTCGCTCCATTTCGGATTTCCATGTTCGTATCTTTCCAATTCAGATTGTATCAATTCGTTATATATGACTCCTCCATGTACTCATTAGTCAGTTCGAATATTGACCCACCTTGACTCGATAACTTCTCACTTCCGTCTCTAAGTCTTATCCGACTCTCCGATCTTGTCCAACTCCTCCAACATCCCAACCTTCCAAAATACCAGGACATGAAGGATCCAAGAGGGCACAACCTATAAGTTGAAGCCAACATCTGTATGTTCCGATTTCCAACTTCAAATCCCGAACTCCAACATTCCGACAAACCCCAACATCCAACGAGAAGAAATCTAGTTCATAACAGAGAGTGAGAAGATATCAAGTCAAGGTAGATCAATATTTGAACTGAAGAACGAAGTACATGGAGGAGTCGTATATAACAAAACAATATAATCCGGATCGGAAAGATATGAAATGCGGAAATCTGAAATGGAGCAAATATGGGATCAGGGTAAAAGTAAATATGGACATAAGACCGAAGATGTAGATCTTGATAAGAATGAGTAAATATAGATGGGACGGGGATAAGTAGAACAGGTGGAGTAAATTGGAAATATGGATCGGAATATCTTGGAGAAAGCTGAAAAGCTGGGAATGAATCTGGGTTCTAACACTCTCAATTTCTCTGACTAATTGTTGCTACGATGAGATCTCTAGACATTCTTAACCAATCTCCCGGGTTGTGATTTGGTCATGAGACCCTACATGGTTTGTTGTGGGAACACACAATGGACCCTTAGAGGATCATTCTGAAGCACGGTGTAGTGTTCTGCAGGGCTGGGGTTCTCACCTTAACTTACCAAAATAGACCCCGGCGGGCAGTCAGCCCCACTAGCTAGATACTTTTTGCAGCTAATTCCTGTAGTACTGTAAACACTAGAACAGTGCAGGGTGCCCCTGTGGCAGACCTTGCTTGCTTGAATTGTACAAAGTAAAGTGGTCTATTTGTTATGCATTATATATATGCTCAAAGCAATCATGCAGTATGTAGTTTCTTAGAAAACATTTTTGCTGCCTCTTTATTAGTGTTTGCGATTCTCTTTTTAGTCATTGATTGTGCTTCCGGTCTCAGCTTCGCAATTACATGCATTTTCCTGAAGATAAGTCTATTCAGAAACCCGGGGTTTCTCCCATCAATCCAACTTTGCTGAACTTCACACAACTTAATTCAAAAGTTCAAAAAGGGTCATTTTGTATATATCACCATGATTGATCAACCCTCTAGGTAATTTTAAGCCTGATAATACCACTGTTTGGTTTTTGCAAGCCCACACCACTCCAGACCACACAACACACCTCAGAGAACTGGGGGTGAGGCAAAGTGTGGGGGTGTGGATGCAGGTAGAGGAGGAGTGTGCTGCACCATGAGCACATTTGAGACCCTCAGCCACAGCCTTGGTGTGCCTCCCGTTCTGCAAGACCATCATGAGCCATGTCATCCGATGACATGCTTTGCCCAAGGGCCGAGACTCCACACGCCCTGACAAATTTCGACTTTCACACTTAAGATAAGTTCTGAAAAAAGAATTGTAGATATATCTGGGTAAAAATGACATAGCAGCACCTCTACCCCCCAATCCCCACATCCTCCCTGCCCACTGGCCATTGAGACAGGTCTGGTGCTCCAGTCTATGACGATGTTGCCATCAAGGATGTGCTGTCTTGCTGTTTGGTCCAACCGGCCGGTGCCTGAACTTGGGCTGCATCTTCAAATTTTTCTTATCGAGAAACCTGGGTTTCTGAACAAGCAATTGCAGAAACCCTGGGTTTCTTTTCTCATGGGAGGTTTCTGAATAGACTTATCCTCCTGAAGACCATCTCTATGTAAGTGTAAACTCTGGTGGTTTGTTTAGTCACCCACCTTACTGTTGCGCTGAAGACATCCTTCTTTGATTGAGCAATATACCAATGGTCCAATGGCTTAAGCTTATATGGCACTCTACAAGCATGCCTACAAGAGTTCCCTTGTAATGCTGAGGCTTGATGAATCCTGCATTCAAGCTCATCAACGGTAAGGATTTGTGACATGACTTGAGAGGAATGCTTAGCAGACCAAGTTGCACTAGGGATAGGAATGAAAGTGATGGTCATGATGAATGTTGACACAGAAATGGATGTAGTGAATGGCTCTTGTGTCATGGTGGACATCATTTTGGATCGCAAAAATGAATAATGTCCCACGAGATAAGGTTTCTGTCCCTGGGATGCCACATCTGTCCTGGGCAATCACCAGGATGTCCTAGTTTTTAGTTACAACTCGAGTACTGCTCTAAATTCTATAAACCAAGTACCATTTGATAGCTATACATCAGGACATGATGGGTAAATTGTCTGAATTAAGATTGCGAACATCCTTTCTGTAAAAACTGACTTCGCGTCAAGTGGGTACCTGCAGGCACGTGCCGCACATTTTGCAGTCGCATTTGTGAATCCTCATACCCAAATTTCAATCCTAGTAATATTCTAAGTCACCTTAAGTATTGCTTTAGCATCAAGTGCATTGATCACCAGACTGGTGTCGAGAGCAGACAAGCACTAGTGAGTGTTGTCTCGCTCAACGGAGTTCAAACCAGGAAGGTGGCTCGTAAGCTTGGGCTGATTGATTTTGTGGACTTGCAGCGCCAAAAGAGCTGAAGGAGTCAAATTGAGAAAAGGAATGCTGGAATAATCTTTTTAAGCAGCACTGAGCAAAGCATTGTGCTTGGTGTACTGATGTGCTTGCTATGACACTGACACTGGCATTCATGTGTTGGATCAAGCATTTAAGTGCTACTCACTCAAAGTACCAGCAAATATATACATTATGATCTACAATTAGATAAGGTTAAGGAAGAGAACTTTGAACATTTGAACAGCAGGCAGGAGGGGAGGTGCAGGAGAGGTCAAGATTATGACCATGGAAGAACAAGGACATGTGCAAAATAAAATCAGTCAATTTATGGTGACACTCCTGAGGGAGAGGAAGAGAATGCACCTACTTCTATAGTAATTGGTGCAGCCGTTGAGGAGCTCTTAAATCTTAGGACAGACAGCTTGTAGTATTGAGACAGAAATGCCCCAGGGCTGGGACAGAAATGTTTCCATTGTGGGGCCAAAACCGCTTGTGGCAGGGGCAGAAAGCTCACGTGGGGAAGACAATAGCTACATAATTGTGGGACACAATCCCGATCTCAGGGACAGAATTGTGTTCTGAGGGGACATTATTATGCTGTGCTTTTGGATCTGCGGGAAGAGAAGAGAGATGATCATGTGATCATAGAACTTGAAATTCCACCTACATATATCTTGATGAAGTTGTACAGAACATGAGCCAAACCACTGGAAGGACTGGAAGAAGGGGTGCTACCGATAGAATTGGCAAAGAAAAGTTTCAAGATAACAACAGTACCTGTAACAGGAAAGAAGAGGGTGCAGAGAGAAAAATAGCATGAACACAATTACCACTAATGATAGTGTATGTGTTCATAGATTACTGTTTGCAAGGGCAGACAATACCAAATGTAATTGTTGAATTGCAACCCCACCGACTGGAGGCCAACTAACACTATTCAACCTTTGTGTCACTATCGCAAAGCTCTGGGCAAGAAACAATCAGGTTACTTCAAGATTTAGATGAGAAGATGTTCATGCAGGAGTTGGATGTGTACCTACACACAGAGGATGTGAGACTAGAGGAGCTTACTAGTAATGCAAAGACATCAGAGTGATGGGAAAGGAAATGCAGCACAATGCACATTTAAATTAGAGTCATTAGATTGATTAGACAGGGATTAGAATAGAAAAAGAAGTACATAACAGAGCGGAAGCAAGAGAATTGGAAACATTTAGAGAGACGTATAGCAGGTAACACCAATAAGCATGGATACACGAAAAGGGTTCAGATAATGATATGAGAGGGCGGATACATGTATCTTGACAACAATCATCAGAATCATAACTATCCTGTCACATTGTCAGGTGGGGAATAGACCTTGCAAACAAGGTAATTCCCTCCGAGGAAAATTACTAGATACATGCAGGGACCCCCCACCGTAGACCTTGCTAGCGTTGATAAAAATATTTCGTGTTATTACATCTGATGCTGAGCGATTAGAAGGGTTGGAAGGAGTCATACCAATACAACCAGCCAAGAAAGCGTTCAAGATCCACCTCCCCATCACGGGGAAGAAAAAAATACATAGAAAGCAACACTTATACAGTTTCCATTGACAGGTGCATACACGTTCACAAACTATCGTTCACAAGGTCAGACAATACCTAATGTGATTGTTGACATCACGACAGCACCAACCAGAGGACGACTAACATTGTTCAATATGTTGCATTGTCACGTAGCACCGGACAAGAAACCATTTAACTTCTGCGTGACTTCAATAAAGTCTTCACTTTGCTAGAGCGTATCTGCAGTTAGAAGACAGCCGTTTACGTGAATTGAATGCTCAAACACAACAGTGGTGGGAAAGCATATGTACATACATTAGAGCCATGCAATGTGAAACGGACCCATAAACGATCAACACAGAAAATAAATGAGCTGGACTGAGATGCAATTTAGGATATGACAATAAAGTGGAAATATGGATCAAGATATTGCATTAAGACATACAAATGGAGTAATATATTGCACTCACAAGGACATAAGGAGCTGGATAAGAGAGTAGGATTAAGATATCAGAAGCATGAGCGGATATGCAAATATCTTGACACTGACAACTATCTGGCGGCATTATGAGGTGGAGAGTAGACCTTGCTAGCAAGGTAATAAGATCCAGCTAAGTTAAGTTAGCGACACATATATTGGCATTTATTTGAATAAGTTCATATTATGCTGTACAAGTGTGAGTTGCATGTGAGATGGCGCATGCAAGGCTCCAATGTATCCGCTCGTTTTCTTTAAAATATACCCTCAGTCGTGCCTCGCGTGCATACACCTATATCATTGAATGACACTAGTTAACGAATGCGGGGATTCCAGTCATTGCCTTGCCCAAGATCAAACAGTGTATGTCCTGAGGTTTAACCACGATCAGAAGATGTATGTGCAGACTAGAAGCGTAACATACGTGGGTTCCTATAAATTAAATTAAAATTAAATAAGACAGAAGAGAAGCAAATATATACCTTCATAGGTATTGACGACTTGCAAGTTTGCAACATGACGGCCGATATGATATCTAAACGGATGGTGTTAGTTTCGTCAATGGGGATTGACAATTCATTATTTACTCATCACTACATGCGTTTCCGCCTAGGATATCCAAAAGAACTCGCGAATGATGGAGAGCCTTCCCTGCATTGTTTCTTTTCACAAAACTGATCATCTCTGGCGCTAATAGGCCTTCGTCTTTGAGTCGGCCGACCTAATAATTTGAATTAATAAGACACGATATCTCTTAAATTTTAAGAGAGAGCCAAATGAAGGCAATGTGAAATTCGTGTCAGAAGCGAAAGGAGCTTACTTGCAGGCTCGCAAACAAACCAAGTCCAGCTTCTACGTGAGCGTCAACTAATTTCTTCTGTACCAGTTGGAATGAAGCGAGTGGTCGTTTAAATTGATGCCTCTCCAACGCGTACGAACGCGCGCGATCAATGCAATCCTCCAAAGCACCAATGGTACCCCAAGCGATACCGAATCTAGATTCATGTTGCTATTCAGCAACGTGAAAAGCTGTAATTTACATGTTCTGACCTCGCATTGTTCAAACACGCAAAAGGACCTCCAAGACCTTTAACCTTGGGTAGTAGTGTGTCTTGAGAAACATGAACATTGTCCAAAAAAATTGAGCCAGTAAGGGAGGCACGAAGAGAAAGTTTATGTTTCATAGCTGGCGTAGAAAGACCTTTAAGACCCTGTTGATAATCCATAAAAGTGGAGAGGAGGTCTGGAAGTCAGCTGGATGTTAGTCCACTGGCAAGTCTTGGTTAACCTTCTCTAAAACAAAACCGCGAACTTTGTTGTCCCATTTACAACGCGCCCAGATGATGAATATGTCACTTCATATGAAATATTAATGTCAACTACTGCCTCCCAGACGGTAAACGTTGAAGCGCCAAAAAATATAACTCACGCAACAGGGGCGCTGCTAATCCAGGTCTTGCTTCCATTGAGAACAAAGCCCCCACCTGGTGCTTCAGTTGCAATAGTTTCCATTCCTGCAGGGTCCGAGCCATGGTCGGGTTCGGTGAGACCCTGGGTTTTCGATGAGCTCTCGGAATTTTTACAATTGAATATTATGCAGAATGGTCATAAATAGGACACAATCGTTCACACTTACAAAGCACCCGATCACCTCTCCTTTGGCTAGATCAACCGTCACATGAGTCGACGAAACAAATGTGAGGGAAGCCGACGATGGCATGACGAATGGGACCAGAAAGGTTTTAAATGAAACATAGACGCACCAAGTCTGGGCAGATATTTCTCTTTCTGGGCATCCGTACCAAATTCATAGATAGCAGTCATGGCCAAAGAAGATTGGACAGACATCGTAGAGCGATAGCCCGAGTCCACTCTGATGTATGTGAAATATTGAACTTGAACATGGCATAGACGAATCAGAATGCTGCATACCGCTCAATTTCTCGCGCAATGAGGCCGTATGAAACACTACTGACACCAGCACACCCGTAACCTTGTATGGTTGGTCCTAAAAGGCCCACCGCACCCATCTCTTTGAGAATATCAGGATCATATCCTGTTCATAAACCAAGTAAAAATTACATAGACAGAATAGGAGGGATGCACGCAGACTCTCTGTCCTATATTGCTCAACGATACGAGGTAGGAGCTTCTCCTAAGTGAACGTTTAATATAACACTAGAGGCACAATTTGAGACTCACTTTCGCAAATTCTTTGGCAGTATCCCTATTCGTTATGCTAAGACTGTGTTCACAACGTGGAGTTCCCACAGGCTTGCCTTATAGCCTTCTCCTCGTCGGTGAGCAGCTTCTCGAGGTTCAAGGGGTCCTTTCAAAGGCATATTGTTCAGCTTCAGTAAAGAGCATCATGGACTCTAACTACCTCCCAGTTATATGTCGCAAAGGCTTGGGAAAAGGAGTGTTTAAACAAATGAGTCGCACGAGCAGTGGCAGGAAGTGACGCACAGGAAGCATTCCGTTTCCCAAAGCCTAAGGAAAGTTTCGACGGTAAGAAATATGAAGCGCGACGTATACCAGGCAAGGCAGCGGTGATGAAAGGCATTGAAAGTGTCGGACGCTACATTCGGGTCATTGACGAGCCGAGACCCGTTGGCAATGTGGAAGTGATCACGGGCCAAAGGATAGGCGCCCACCCCTCACTTCGCTGGCGTGGTCGATATGGAGGCAAGCTTGACAGACACGGGACAAGGACATTGGATTAGAGAGTCTAGAGACACAGTTATGTCAGGGACAGGCTGAAATCCAAGTACAGTCGAATTTTCTGGTACTCATTCAGAATGTCTAATCACTGGGAGAATGACGACTTCGGGAAACTCTTGGAGACTAGGTGTTGCGCTCCTAGTTTCGTTCCTCTCGGTGAGTGGTACTGGTTACTAGAGACCTTTTTGTACAAGGTCGCTCTTCCAAGTCTCAATGCAATAATGATGTTAAGTTTTCTGATCCGCAGGTGACATAAACTAGCCAGGCTCTCCGAGTCGATCTTCAATTATGCATAAGGATAAATATACTGGGGACTCATTTTAATCCAAAGAATGACTGATCGTTTACTTGGATTGTGGCCTTCACGTCTGATTTCTCACCCCCTGACGTCTGTGCGCACCTGTTATCCACTTTTTATTTGACATGTTTCATTTTCCAGCTATTGGAAAGGGGCAACACAAGCTCCGTGATAAAAACCGCGAGAACTTCGGTGCTCGTTATGATTTGTGATGATGTCGTCAGGTTTGCAGTGGTCTGTTTGATGATCTCTAGATTGGCCACGCGATTTTTTCTCGACATTCAAGGTATATCTGGAAAACAAGTGAGCATGTGTCACGTCGTGTAAGGTTTGGCTTACTCTTCTTCTATTCATCTGCTGCGTTACCAGACTTTTTGGCTAGATCCAGAACGTTCTTGGTTAATTAATTGTTCACGCCAAGCTCAGAGCCATTGTGCGTGCTCGTGATCCCACTTTTGTTTTATTTTAATAATGGAAGTGTACGACATTTTTCATCAAGAGTAGTCGAAACTTGGCAGGGGGTGGTTTCAGTGTATCAGCTACCATCATGGTGTATGCAGTATTTCCAATCTCAGTGCCTCAGGGGAGAGAAGATTAACACTCCTATACATTCGAGTCATATGTGGTGCGTTTGTTCACAGGCCGTACATGACATCTGCGATGATATCGCTACATATAGACCCGGTCGCCGTCGGTGTGCTAAATGGCCGCCGGATCTGTAAAAGGTGGAAAAAAAGTTTCCCCTAGGCACCAACTCTTGATACTGGGTCACCAAGTTGGCCGCACTTCCAGGGGAGGGAGTGCTGTTACTGCCAACCTGAACTGTTTCTCAACATGACGCGCCCTGGCCCGAGACACCGCGCTGCTCGGACACGATCTGCCAGCTCTTCGAGAAGATACATTTTTCTCCCCATGAAATGCGCCAGACCTGATCTGTTGCGTGGCTGAAGTTCCATTCACTCGGATGACATCGGTCAGTTGAACCCCAGACCGCCGTGATGGTACCCGGATCTCCGTGAGTGCAGCAGCGTCTGCTTCGTGTGAAGGTGCGGAAGTAGCTTGTTCCGAGTCACCGTTTCTGGCTTTCCATGGTTTCGTATCGATACCCTCATCTTTCGGGCCTGCATAGTAAGCTATCAAGTTCAGTCCGTCTGACTTTCGCTTTCATTTTCCTCATTAGCTATTAGTCATCTCCGTGGGCGTTAGCTATGACGCCATTTGTCGGACGTTGAGTTTCACTCAGCATTGCCTGTGACACCTTTTGTTTTACTCAAGGCCCGCCATTGGCAGTGCACAATCGCACATGAGAACCCTCTATATATGGCACTGGTATACACCAGTCGGGTTACAGATTACGATTGCGCCGTCACTCGCTGACTGGCTTCCGTTTTGCACGGCATGCTATGCTAGTATTACGGTACCTGTGTTCGTCAAAGGATCACCACGGAAAACGGTTAATTGCTATCCGAAGGGTCCAAGCATCGCAGAAATGCAGGCAGCGCGGACCGAGTCGTACTGCAGTGTACAGGAACGTTAATGCTTGTCCAAACTGAAGGAGTGGTACCTAAAGGAGGGGCGATCTCTATATTCAGTAATGCACGGCATCAAGTATTAAATGATAAAGTGTTTGTTTACCACATTATCGGCTCGCTGTACATCCGTAGTCTATTTATTAGCTTGCACACAGCCCACAGCAGGGAGGTCGCTTCTGAGAAGCATCTACGGGTTTTGATCGTTGTAGCGCGCTAAGTAGTTCGGACCTTCTCCTGCCTCCAGGAGTTGTTATTCAAGCCGCTGACCCGCTCACAAGCCGAGGTCAAGACTGAAGGGCGGTACAAGGTACAACATCTCCTGTCGTGAACCCTTAGGCTTTCTGTCATTGTGTTTGAGCAACACATGTTACAAGTAGGTACAATAGCCGGTCTGGGGTATGCATTGCAAATGCACCTAGGAATCAAGATCATCAGGTCCCGAGCGCCACTCCAAAGTTGAGGAGCACATCAGAACAATATCCAGATACGTACGCGCATCGAGTATGTATGGGTGGGGTTGATGGCCCACAAAGTCGGGGTATATTCAAAACTATTTCAATGGTATTCATGCACGTCACTCACCAGAATATCGGGTCTCAGTTTGCGCCATAATGCCGGCTCTGGATCATGTACCGCGGATTGAAATAGCTGACGGGTATCACTTACTTTTATCATAAAGGGTTCTCCCATGCTCGAGGTGACCCACTCTCAGGACCACGATTAGGACGTGCGCGACGGTGTGACATCCCATAGAAAACGATTCGCGGAGATAGGAGTTGCGTCTTGTGTATTTCTGTAGTCCGTAAAACCCGGGGGAGATTGCAAATAATGGTTTTTTTTGTACTGCGAGGGGGAGCCATGTGCCACTTGAGGTCTAGTACTCAAACACGGGGCGTTCGACGACGGCGGGGGACGCGGGTGCGCTCAGTTAGTGTAGGACGCCTATTTGTTGGATGCTATAAAGCACGCACCTCTAGACGGTGCTTCGCACGTCCTTGAGTCGTAGTGACAATAATAACGGAGGACTCACTCTGGGACGATTCCGAAATGTCCCGAAATATCATGAAAACGACAGCCTGGGTCGAAAAAGCCAATCGCCAAGGGCTTCTTGATATGAGGCCGCCACAGCTTGTGGGGCAATCACCTACGTTTTAGGAGTTTCTCCAATGTCAGGAATTATCTACCGCGTTGTTGGACACCGGGATCAGGAAGCGTGCTACCAGCAGACGCAACACGAGTTGAAAGTTGAGCAGCTTGGCTCGAAAGACCTTGAACACTGTATATCGATCACCCAGAATCTACCCTGGGACAGTAGAAGAAATAAGAGTGGACGGGCATCGATCAGGTATGGCCACGTTTCGAGCACTTCTAATTCTGTCGCTGCTGCCGTGAGAGCAAGGGCACAAGAACAGGGCGAGCAACGAGGAAAGAGCTGACATGGTAGTCACTGCAAGCCCGGCTCGCTCCGAAACAAGTTCGTGAGCGGGCATTGGTAGTAACGCAGTGCGTGTATTGGCAGTAGCAAAAGTGATTCTGGGAGTGTATTCAAGAATGCCATGGCTCGAAGGCTGTCAGAATCCATTGGATGTGGATAGCGTTGGCCGGGGAGCATCAGGAATATATTTATACACGAGAATAAAAGTGACTTTCCTAAAAGGCGATATCCAAATCGAGGAAATGCAGCGAGAGACTGGCAACCTGCCGGCCGAAAAATCATCATGTAACGCACACGCAGTGGAGTGCGGCAAACAACTAGGTGTCAATATGATGGCAGACGGGGATACGAGCCAGGGATACAGATGGGGGCCTATGGGGTCCTCAGAAGACGTGACTGGAGCCCAAACAGGATGATCGCAACCAGCGTAGTATACTCAGTCCGGGATCATGCCATGAGTCGAGATAATACAATAGCGGGCGTGGGATGGAGTGCGCAGATACGCAGATACGCTCGCGGCGCAGGGAGGACGCTCGCGGAGCGAGCCCAGAGGCCCTGAGCGACATGTGGTCGGCAGCGGGAAATCAGGCAGGCGACGGGGAGAACGACAGCGTCGACTCTGCGACGCTGTTCTGCTGAGCATCGCACCGAATTCGCCCTGGGCGAAATCGGCACGAAGGGGTGCGAGATCGGAGTGGAATGATGGGAGAGAGATAGACGATTGCTGTTCGGGAGGATACGGGGATAATCAGAGGCGATGCCCCAAGCGGAATATCGTGGTCAAGAGAGCCCTGCACACGCTGCCAATGAGACGGGTGCGTTTGCGTTGCCTGGCTCAGCCTGCAATATCTTCCCACTGATGGATCGGAGCTCGAACAACACTGCCGCAGTGAGAGCGCCCTTAGCGCCGAGGCTGTTATCTCGAATGTTTGAAGATCTCGCCGGCTGTCCGAGCAGAAATCAATCGCACTCCACTGGTGACGAGATGCCTCGTCCCGGCTTCTCGCATCCACCTCGGATTCTGTCCTCCTATAAGTGTCCGAGGTGTATTCTCGGCCTCCCCACTCTGGTTCCGCTCTCCACTCCTCCTTGGTCTCGTTTCCTCTCACCCGCCTGCTTTCTTTCCCTAAAGCAGCGGCTGTTCTTCATTTCCCCCGTCCTTCCTCTACCTCGCCCCCATCATGAGCTCTCTTCCCCGCCACGACGATGCTGAGAAAGGCACCCTCGAGCTCGTTTCCGTCCCAAAGCAGCCCGTAGTAGCCCCCTCCGACGAGAAGAAGGCTGATCTCGCCGCCCCCGCCGTCCCCGCCGCCCTCCCCGTCGTCTTCCCCAAGTCTGACAAGCCCAAGCCCGTCAGGAGGAAGGCCAGTCGCTGGGTTCGTTGGAGACTCTGGTTCAACACCTACCGCAAGTTCTTCACCTTTGTCATCACCCTCAACTTGGTCGGCATCGTTCTTGCTGCCACAGGGCACTGGCCATACGCGCGGAAATTCACCGGCCCAATCGTACTTGGCAATCTTCTCTTTGCCATCTTAATGCGAAACGAACTGTTTGGTCGTTTCCTGTATCTATTCGTCAACACTCTGTTTGCAAAGGTTCGTCGAGCGCATTCTCTTTCTTTCGAGTCTACTAACCCCCATCTCTTTCGCAGTGGACACCGCTATGGTGGCGTTTGGGCTGCACATCGGTCCTCCAACATCTCGGCGGTATCCATTCTGGATGCGCAACTTCAGGTTTTTTCTGGCTCATCTTCAAGGTTACGTGAGTACAGATTTTGCCTGGAATGATCGCCATCTTACGACATGTCGCAGTGAGGTCTTCATTGCCCGCAGACAGAACCATGAGGCCACTCTCGTGATGGGCGTCGTCACAAATTTGCTCATATTCATCAGCGTCCTGAGCGCATTCCCGTGGCTAAGAAACAACTTCCACAATGTTTTCGAGCGTCATCATCGCTTCATTGGATGGTACAGTACTTCTACACTCCCTCAGATCAAAATTCTCATGTAGTTTCCTCTAGGCTCGGCTTGATCTCAACTTGGATATTTGTACGTGGTGATCTTTCCAATTCCGATTTTTGTGTCTGATCTCAATGTGGAATTAGGTCATCTTGTCGGATAGCTTCAACCCTGAGCTTGGACGGTGGGACCCGTCTGGAAAACGTATTATCGGTGACCAGCAATTCTGGTTTGCCATCGGGATGACCACCTTGTTCGTTTTTCTCACGTTCAAGGTCCAAACTCCAGACTCACCCGCCATTCTAGCATTGTCATTCCCTGGATCACCGTGCGCGAAGTACCGGTTGACATTGAACTAGTTAGTCTAGTCGCAATATTCCCCCCGACGTAAATCTAACAATTTCTCCTAGCCTTCGCCCAAGGTGGCCATTATTCGATTCGAACGAGGCATGCAACAAGGCCTATTAGGTCGAATTAGTCGATCATCAATCATGGAATATCACGCCTTCGGGATTATCAGGTACGTTGTCCTTATTACGAAGCCATCATTCGCTCACCGAGCCATTCACAGTGAGGGCAAGCATGCGAAATACCACTACATGATCTGTGGTGTGCAAGGCGACTTCACTCGCAGTCTCGTAAATGACCCCCCACGAACCCTGTGGACACGGCAACTAAAATTCGCCGGTGTCTCGAATACGTCAACACTTTACACGTAGGCACTACCAATATGACCTCTCGTGCTAGAGACTAATTGATAAAATTACAGCCGTGGTATCCGCGTATGTACAGGAACAGGTCTAGGAGCCGCCTTGTCAACATGCCTTCAAAGTCCCAACTGGTGAGTCCTGTTGAAATTCATGTTGTCCTCTGAAACTCAATTGTTTATTAGGTATTTGATCTGGATCGGCTCAGACCAAGAAAAGGTGCGTTTGGCTTTCTATACGGATTTTGATCTCAGCTGACTTGGTTTCCTCGTCTTTTAGACATTCGGTCCAACAATATCTGGATTAATTCACCGCCATATGGGCCCAGAACGTTTATGTTTGTGGGATTCTAAGCAACGAGGGGGACGACCAGATGTCATGAAACTGGTGAAAGAAGCTTATGCTTACTGGAAAGCAGAAGGTACGCACTTTCTCACATTATAACTTTACATTTTCTGACTAAGAGATATTCACAGTGGTATTTATTACGTCGAATTACCAAGGAAATTCCGAAATCATGGAGGGCTGCAAAGAAGCAGGGATTCCAGCGTTCGGTACATTATGGGACTTCTAGAACCATCTTTCTATTATTTCATGAGAGGTTTGAAGGAGCCCTCACCGCAGGAGTGATCCATACTCCCGAGTACATACTATACCAGTAGAACGCGTCCCCTTAACTTACAGCCTACCATTAATATTTCACCATTCGCACAACACACCCCACACCCCATCGACATCTTATTATTTCTCAAGGACCCCCACACATTTTTTAGATTGTCAGGCTTGTTGAGCTATGTACTGACCTGGAGGATAACAAATCACAATTGCATGCTGGATTTAAAAAAAAAAATTAGAACAATGGTGCGGAATCTCAGATAGATGCCCACCATATAACGTGTGAAAACGGAATCGGAGTTTGGAAACTCTTGGCCTAAATGAACACGTTCCACTCTATTCGCTATCGGTGCCCTAGAAATCGCCGTTTCATCGCTCCGAGAATGTCGAGTATTGCGGGTCAGCGTGCGCCTTTGCGGTTTGCGGACGGCCCACTAGTTTGGATAGATTGTGAGATGACCGGTCTGGACCCCCAAAAAGATAAAATTTTAGGTATGCCCGTAGTATGGTACCGTTCGTGAGCATCGCGTAACCCGTATCTACTAATAATACGCCTGTAGAGATCGCCGTACTGATTACAGACGGAAATTTAAAGCTTGTGTGAGAAGGGTAGCTCCTATCATCTCCTGGCGAAGCTGACTTGGGGATTCCGAACCGCATATGTAGCGATGAAGGTGTCGACTTCGTAATAAAGACGGATAAGCGTGCGCTCGACGCGTCTGTATCTTTGGGATATTTTCTCCGCTTTCAATACTCCTGACCCCCCGCCCCGCCCCCACTTTAGAATGGACGAATGGTGTACTAGACAACACGGATCAGTGAGTAACCCGAGACATAACCGCCAATTGACAATCTTTGCGCCCCTGTGTCGTTTTGCTTATACCCATTCTCATAAAGTCTGGCCTGACTCACGCGTGCATACACTCCCCCTATACCCACGAATTTGTCAAAACGTCAGTTTTGTCATATATACAAAGATGGATCCCAGATTCGCGCATCGGCGTGCTTGCAGGGAATAGCGTACATGCCGACCGTGCATTCTTGGCGAGGCATATGAGCGAGATTACAGGTATGGCGGCATTAATCCGCCATATTTCCTGCGTTGAATTGCGATCGTACAGATTGGTTACATTATAGGTGTGTTTCGCACCCATGTGACTGAGGGACCCACGTTATTATCTCTCTTCTTTATCCAGGATTGTAGGCACGTTATATTTATCTGCATAGCACTGCATGTAGAATTCCAAGTTGGCTGACGTATGTTGGCATTTGTTCCTAGATGTATCATCTGTCAAGGTATATTCTTACTGAGTTGTTTGTTCCCCTTGAATTAATGCTAAACAAAGGAGCTTTCTCGTCGTTGGTACCCGAATAATCCTCCACCCAAAACGATCTCAAGTAGCCATAGGTGAGTTCCACGAGACCCGGACCAGCTTGCAGCTGCATGAATGAGGCCCCTTTAGAGCACTTGACGACATCAAGGGATCCATTCGAGGTATGCCCTATGGCCTTCATTCATATTTTCTCTTCGTCCCGACAATATCCCCAGAGCTAAAATGGTACCGAGAAAATATCTTTGTCCCCCCCGGCGCCACCCAGCATAAAGCCGCCTACTGACAAGATGACGCTTTGAGGTGGAGCCGATGGTTAAGTTTCAATGTCCAATACTAGCCACTGCGTAATCCCGTACCCTGACGCATTTTAATTTTACGATGCCGTCATAGCGCTATGGTGTGGTATCATCACTTGTTTAACAGCGATGGTACCTCTGAATACATTTCTCTTTGTCTAGATTATGCAAATATCGATTGGACTGATCTATGTCGCATCGGCAGTCCTCGTCTATGGCCTCAATCCCTCTTAACATGAATGTTTATTGTCAGGTTGCAGCTAGTCAAAAGATATGCTACGGGTCCCCAAGAATGGAACGATTCGGTTTCCGCGATTCCCTTCACAGCCCTGCTTTGATGATTTGATTCCCCCAAGAGCATGTAGACGCCCCGTTCCCCATGGTTCCGCAGTAAAGGCCCAGAGGTACACCATACGGCAACGCGTTGCCCCAGGGACAAGGCCCAATTACAAGTTGCGTGATCCTTATTCAAGAAAGCATCAACATCAACAGACCCAGTTGCTGCGGAGGGAATATAATTGTTTCGACCCTACTCAAGCAATCCCATGGACGCATTATTAAGGACCATCTTCTACACACGTACCTGCGGTTTGACACCTTGTGGCGTTCGAATTGATGCGTTTTCAACGCGCCTGTGAATCAGCGTCAGGTGGGTTTCAAGGGTGAACGGAAGAGCACGGATTAAAATATAATGTCCACCGCGTGGAACTTACCTCCCACTGTGAAAATTGCAGTTGATGCAGCCATCGGGGCAGACAGGCGAGGAATTAGTACCCTGGGCGAGGCGAAGCACTGCGTGGTGCAGCGTGTGACATCACCGCTCGCGCGTCAATAAACTTGAATTTTAATCTCGGTGCCTCCCCCAACCTTCGGGCCCTCGGGTTTGGGGCTGGTATAAACGCATGAGTCATTCAAGGGAGAGGACTCCTAGCTTATGTGTATATCAACAAAATGGAGCTTACGGGACATAGTCGTACTACGTGAGCGAGACTACTAAGGGAAGTTTATCGCCAAAAGGACTACCAGCCGAGGGGACTCCTTTGTACACTAATATACACATATGGAGTTTTCGGATCGTGGGCGAGACGTAAGTACGGAAACTTGAAGTTGAACAGCATTGTTGCCAAGTAATACATAGAGTACAGCAAGTGTTTCCAAAGTTGGCGAAATTTTCATTAACATGGCTATGTAGACAGAAAGGACGCTTACTTATCCAGCCTCTGGCTGCGCCCAAGGCAACCACATCACCACAATCGAGGTGACTGAAAGCGACGCAGTTCCGTTGCGCGACGTGCGTGCGCAGTGTCACCGTGGGAAAAACCGATTGAATGTGAATTGATGCTGCAGGATCTCTGCACTCACGCTCCAACATGGCTCAGACAATCGATAAATCCCAACTTCAATTAAAACATCCGTACTAACAACATATGAGGACCTTACACAAATATCTCATGTAACCATGAAACTTCAAAATGGACAGCAGCCGCTTCACCAATGCAATCTATGAGTAGGACACTGGTACCCATGTGGGTTCTTAAACAAATACGCCTGATGATAGCTTTCAGCTGGGTACCATTCTTTAGCGGGCTCAATGGTTGTGGCGATCTTGCGGCCACGACTGTCAAAATGCTTGGCCTGAATAGCAGCAGTCACCGACTGAGCAATAGTGACCTGCTCGTCTGAATGTGTGAAGATGGCAGAACGATACTGTGTACCAGCATCGTTACCCTGGCGATTTTTGGTCGTGGGGTCGTGTGAGCGGTAGAAAAATTCTGCAGGGTGTTATAACAGACTCTGAACCTAAAGTCTACTAAAAGCTGCTTACCGACGAGCTCTTCGTATTTGATAATAGCGGGATCAAACTCAATACGTACAGCCTCGGCATGGCCAGTTCGACCACTGCAGACGTCTTGATACGAAGGGTTTTTGACGTCATCACGCCCTCCTGTGTATCCAACCGAAGTCTTGATTATGCCTTTGTTATCTTTCGGAGGGTAGTACTAAGAAATGTGAGCCGTCAGCAATAAGAGCCTGAGAGAGTTATTTGGTAAACGTGCCTTCAGGAACATATGCTCCGTTCCCCAAAAGCCTATAAACAGACTGAGTTTAGCACACAAATAGGGGGATAAATTGATGCAATTTACATCCATTAGCAAACGTGGCAATTTCTACAAAGGAAAGCACATCAGCACTCCAATAGGAGGAGCTGAGAAGAAATACATATGACGTACCTACTGTCATATCCTTCGATGCAATGCCTTGATTTTGAAGCGTAGTAGGGGTCGATGAGAATGATAATAATGAGAGACGGAGTGCGTTCAATCGATTGAACATGCAAGTGCTATAGTGTCCCTGTGAGTTTTAAGGAAGCGATGATGACGTGCGATTGCGGCGGCGCCACAGAAGTCGCAGCACTTGACATTGTTTTTCTCCGCCTTCGGATTACATAACTCTACCGGCTATGCTTCATCTACATCTAAAACATTTTTGAATGGCCGATTACATTGTAAAAGTAAGAGTCTGTAGTCGGTTGGTACCACTCGGCGCACCGGCAGTGACTCAGCTCTCGCTAGCATGAGCCATAGCAGTACCCCTGCCAGTGCTAAGTAACATAGTAGTCCAATATGTAGTTATATTATAATACATGATCGGTATGAGTAAAGATAGGCAAGTGTTTGTGACTCAATGAAATAGCAGGTATGAGCGAGTGCGAGCTCAGGCTCAGCTGACTCAGATGTGGTTCTGGAGGTGCTGGACTGAGGTGGGAGTGCTAATAGGGTTTGGGGGTAATTGAGTGTACTGGTAGGCATCTGTTATCAAATAGTGAGATGTTACAGTAAATTCAGAGTGCCCTCCAGGTCAGCCTGGAAGCTGTTCAACAGATGCAAGACTCATCATTGCTTGGCACAAGCTTGTGATGTTTTGGGAAAAATGCACAAAGCAGTAAGTAGTGCAGTAGCAGTAAAATCAAGCCAAATTTAGTTCCTGCTTGCCCACCTCTCTGGGGTTTTTTCTTTCTGTCTTTCTTTCTTTGTCTCTACCTTGTGTTGCTTATTTATGTCCTGCATGGTCACGTTTTTTCCCCACAGGGGTTTTTTAACACATGGCTCCTGTACACGCATTGGCGCCTCCTTGGGGATAATTCTATTTGGAAACCCCTCAAAACCCCATGAAACCCCTGAAACCCTGGGGGTTTCAGTGACACCATCAGAAACCCCCCTCAGGCATTTTGTTAGAGCTCTAAGAGCCTGAGGGAATGGTGATTTGCCAAGTGTGGCGACCATATTACCAGGTACTTGGCCTTGCCATAATGCTTCTTCAATGTCTATATTAGGCAGGTCATTCATGAAATGTAACTTGGGTCATCTTCGTCCTCTCAAATGATTTCGTCCCTCCCACATAGCAATTATCTTGGTGCCATCAATAGCATGGTTGTAACCTTTCCAACTGTTGCCCACATATTTTAGACTGACCTTGTTGTGGGCTGACCCTGTGAAATCTTAATTGGGTGAGACACACTAAAGTTGCAGCGCTAAGAAAATTTCAGAACCTGCCTGTGTGACTTCATCCAGACTCTTCGACACCCATCCATCCAATTGTGACTTGAAATGGCCTCTAATTTCGACAAATACACCACCTCTGGCCCTGATACTCACTATAGCCAGGCTTTTTTTCAAGAGACTACTTTCTCTCAATGTCTCAACTTAGTCTGCCCCCAAATTCTCCCCCCAAAATCGATTGTGGCATGGACATATGAGCCATCGATACCCACAAGCCACAAAAGCCTTATAGTTCAACCAGGCAACAGTATACCTCATGCAGAAGATCTCCAAACCATTGTACAAACAATGCAAGCAGCTTTCACTGGTGGAAGCAGGTCAGTTGTAATGACATTAATGGTTGACAGCCAGTTAGAAAGTTTACTTGTTCATATGAGTAAAGTGAGTTCAACACTATTCGAGTCCGAGCGGTGAAGATGTTCTAGTGCTGACCTGGAGTAGATTTGTATATTTATGAGTATCAACAACCATGCACCTCATGTTTGGCTCAGTTGTGCTCTCCTAGTCCAAGCCCAGAAGCTGGAAATTCCTCAGTCTGCACTTGACCGACTCAGCCATCTGCGTATCATGGCTCCCCTGGTAGGATTTGTCAGTACCACTGACATCCCCATGTGGTGGCTTGGGACACTTACAGGAGAAGAATACATCAACAAGGATATTCTGTTATGCTTGAAATGGATTGCCTGTTGTTATGCAGTGGTGCCCCAGGCATCCCTCCACATCTCCTCTTTCCGACAACACTCTACAATGGAGCTTCACCTCTCTTTAATCAGTCACCCTGAATCTACAACAAAAATCTTTGTGACATTTGTGAACGACTTGCTGGGTCAGACTGCTCTGGCTTTGGCTTTGTAGTGTGCCGTAACAGTCACTACACTGGTTTTGATTACAACAACACTATGGAATTGGACCATTATGATCTGCTCGGAAGACCTCCAATCGAAGATGCACAGGATGTTATCAATTGGGTATTGGAAGGACTTTGTTTTCCTAAAGTACTTACAGTTGAATTGGAAGTTGGCCCACTTCAGTCTCCAACCAGTGGCAGTTGTGGAGTTGCCACGGAAAGCTTTTTGGCAACCAAGGCAGGTATAAACCGACCTCGTTGGTCACAAGGTCAATCAGCTACAAGGCATGGGGAATGGATACAGAATTTTATCACTTATCATATGACGGCTCTCAAACAACCAGTGAGTGATTAATATTCAATGAATAAATATTTAACTGATCTTTGAATTAGCTTCGCAACCCACGAGATTGGTTTGTTATGGACACAGCCTACCCAGTGTTGTTTCACAATCCTCAGCAAGCCCTTGAGCCTGAGTTTGGTCTCGAATACCATGATTATAAATTGTATAATGTCACGGTGCGTGATCCAATATCACCATGGTAATTCATGCTCCTAAACTGATTTGTTATATCAGCAAGCACATCCTGTTCATTCATTTGGGACTCTGCATCCAAAACAATTGCCGACACTTCAGTGCGGCACATCACAATCTGACTCACCATCTGCACTCCTGGTTCACATTTGTCTTCTCTTAATCATAATTAGCATTCCCTGATAATGCTGTTAGCCTGTGGTTGAGCTTAAATGTACACCACTCAAAAGGCACTTCGTCAGTGTATATGACTTGCAGGCTACAACAGCAACTTCCCTGGACCTGAGTTCCACAAATAAGTGGAATTCCCTGCAGGATGATATTGACATGTCACCTCTTCAGGCCCCACTTGCAGAAGCTGAGGCCTCATGGTCGGACATGATCAAGATTTCAGACTCACAGCCGAGTCCATCCAAAATTCCAACCGGCCTTACTTTTGTCGATTTGACAACTCCTCCACACCAGAACCATGTGGTTGCTGCTGCTGATAGTTATAACCATGGTGAAACCATAGACATATCATCTTCTGGATCATCGGACTTACCCACAACACTTTACCAATTCTCCGACACTGTGAACCAGTCACCCCCACTCATCCACACATTGTTTCTCATCACGACCACAAGGACAAGGTTATAGATCTAACTGCTGACTCACCATGGCCCATTGAATCAGGTGTTCACCAGAGACCAACCACTTGTAATCTGAAACGGCAACTCACACTGACAGAAAACCAGCATAAGCCAGAGACAGTTCCAGTGGAAGTTGGACCTGGACACTGTGGTTATCATGACACCACCCAGGATAGTGGCAATGAGTCAGACTGTGAGCATTGTGAAGATGCACCAGATGGTGTGCCACTGCTTCTCAGTGTGTATCACAGCCTGGAGGATGCTTGAAAAGCCATCTATGACTTTGAGGAGGCACGAGGGAACAAGATGTGTGTGGGGCAGAGAAAATGGGTCAGCAAATCAGTGGATAGCAAAGTGGGGAAGGTCACATACCATTGTTCTTGTTATGCAGTCCACAAACCCAAACACAAAGGTGACATTGACCCATCCGACTTTCGCAATGGCAAGTTGATTAGGAAGAACTGCTTGGCTCATGTGAACGTGAACCACATTCTCCCTACAATGCAGTGGCACATCACTGCAGCTGATTGGACACACACCCATGACCCAGTCCTTGCTCCTGGTGCAGTGGCACCCCGCCCCCCTCAACCAGAGCAATGAGCTGCTGTTACCAACTATACACATGCTGGAAACTTCACCCGAGACCATCTCAGGACCATCCTTGACAAAGAGTTCCCGGATCACATCCTGGAGGACTGTCAGATATCTAATATCCTCAATGTGGCTCGTGCAGAGGGGAGGGAAGAAGTGTCCCAGCTAGGAGACATGGCCACCATTATAGCTTGTTTGGATGCTAATATTTCTGATGGGGAGGGCTGGCGATACAAGATCTGACTTGACGACTCACAGAAGGTGGTTGGGATATGGTGGCAGTCCCCAGAACAAGCTCAACTGGCCGCACGCTACCAAGACATATTAATAAATGATAACTCACATAATTGCAACCAATATGGCTACCCTCTCAACATTGGGATTGTTGTGGACAACTATGGCAAGAGTTGGAACATCTGGTATTGCTTCCAGGAGAGGGAAGACACACGGAGCCATGCCTGGGTGTTACAGAACCACTTGGAGACAGCTGGAAAAGCCCCAGAGGTGTTCATGTCAGATTGAGATGCTGCATTGAAGGTTGCTACAGCAGAAGCATATCCTGCTGCGTATACCTTATACTGCCTCCATCATCTTAATGGGAATGTTGGCGACCATGTTTGTCCCATGCTCAGTGGACAATTCCAAGCCTTCTTGCAAGATTTCTGGGTCATCTACTGTGCAGTATCACCAGAGGCATTTGACTGTGCATGGGATGAACTTCTCACCAAGTACCCCCGGACGTGTCCCTATCTCGAAGAGCATGTGTACCCAGACCGTGAACACTGGGCATGGGCATGGGTCTCTCAGGTGTTCACTGCAGGAATACGCACCAATGGGCGTGTCAAGTCTGAGAACCGAATTCACAAAGCATTGGGTGGCCCCAAAGTCTCTCTGGCACAACTGTTTGATCGACTCAATGCCCGGACAGCCAAACAGACAATCCATGAACAGATCTGGGTTAGAGAGGTGCATATTCACATATGCTGAGAAGTGTGAGCGCTCACCATGAAGTGAACAGGCCACACAATGCCACCATGCCACAAACCTAGAAAGCCTATTTGCCTGTCCACTGGTACTTCTTTGAGAACATGCTGGACCATTTGCACTCCAGCAATCATATCGTGAAATCGGTCAAAGTCTTTATTATCATACTGAGGCCTTGCTGCGACCTGAAGGAATTCATACCTGGGTCTGTGGCTTGTTGCTTGTGCCAACCTAATACTTAACTCAGACCAGTCTGAGTATGCCATTGCCACACAGGATGAAGTAGGTTACCAGTGGGAAGAAGGAGAAGAAAAGGTATGGATGTTTGATGTTTGTCACTTGTGGTTGAGTGAACTGATTTGGTGTCGGTGTGGTGTAGAGAATGACGGATGCTTTTGAAAATGATCACAAGTACGTGTCGACGAAGTGGCTTATAAGCCTCATCGTTTCTCAAGGGTTGAACATCATGCATCTGCTGCATGTGATGCACATGGGCATGGGCATGGCACACATTATAGCTCTGCTTGAATCAGGGCTCTACGTCTGCGACTGCTGCATGGGGTCTAACCTGGGCATACCATGTCGGCACTTATTCAATGTGCTGACAACCGTCAAGACTCTGCCATTTCATATTGGGCTCATCCACCGTCGGTACATCGAGAGGTTAATCTAGCTATCATTCAACTCACGCTTGCCACAGTTGGCTGCAGAAACCACACATTGACATTAGATCTATACCACCTGTCACAATGACCCGTTCCACCCATGAAGAGGGTCTCAGTCTACGTTCACAACCCCTTCCCACTGCTCTCAATTCCAACCCTCTCGACCCATTCCATGCCAACAGTACTCCTGAGCCACCAACGCAGACTCTTCCATCCTGTGCAGTCTACGCAGAAGCCCACGCACATCTCAAACCACTCTTGAGAGGTGTTCAAACACATGAACAGCTCGATTGATTGGTGACAGATCTCAGGGCAGTCCAGTGAGTAAGGCAGATGCAGTAGCTTGGAAACACAACTCACCATGATACAGAGCGAGCCAAGAACAGCGCATGAATCCACCCCCACCCTTTCACGACCCTCCGATCCTTTGACACAAGGGCTGACCACATACTGCTTGCCTGACATCGGCACATGAAGGTGACCCCCGTGGAGGTGGACAGCATAGGCAAGCAAACCCACCACCAAGTCATCCTGTTCATCTGGCAATCAATGAACGGAATCCAGTTACGGAATCCCTGCCACGAAAATGATGGGCTCCATCTACCTGCAGTATATGCCACCAATCTGGCCATAACCGACTTGGCCATTACCAGTATACCACAGAGGCCCAGGATGCACTGGTGTGGGAGAGGTGTGCATGGAGAGGTTGAGAATTAGCTTGAGGAGGCTGAGAGAAATGCTGAATACATACCGTAGAACCTTTGAATGCTAACACAGATTTGTGGCTCAACTGGAGAGGGCGTGATTCAATGGCATAGCTCTAAGCCATGGCACCCACAAGGGTTCATACAACCCCTCCTGGGGTCACGGCCTCAGTCCGACAGCATAGCTATAGCTACAGGTGCCGGACAGTCCCTAGGCTTGCCCAGGACCAACTGGCACTAGTGTCCAGCTAAGCGGCTAGTGCAGGCACAACCGCATCACTCCTTTCTTTCTCTCACCAACATCCATACTTAACCTACTATAGCTCTCTGTGTTTTTTCAACACTAATCCACCCACTCGCTTTTTCACTCACACATTCAATGTCCGCACCCGATCCCGCACCCGAGGCACACAGCGGCATTTTTCAACATCTAGGTTTGTCATTGTGAGAAGGCTGGAGCACCAGAGCCCCACTCACACCAGACAATACTCAACCATTACCTGCCCCCACACAAGCTGCGCCTCAAGAGCACCCTCATGTCCCTTCCTCATCCAACACCCCCTCCAATTACGCCCAGCAGCATTCTGATGTGACAACACCCCAAGTAGTATCACCAAACGCACACAACTGCAGCCACGAAACCACATTCAACATGGATGAAACCACATCCCAAACACCCAGAACCCCCTCACTCGTGGCCATTGAAGCACAAATCGCAGAGCTGCTAGCAACCAAATCCCATCTCACCACCGACTCTGCACCCCCCGTGCTCCCCACCCTTTTTGCATGAGACGAAGTCATTGAAGCAGCATGAGCCTTGACCATTGCATCATCTGTGTCTACCAGAGAAGATAAGAAGCCTATGCTACCAGACATCATCCCCGGTTTCAAATCAAACACTCTTGATCTTTGTGAGTCACCTACCCCCCCCAGTTCCTTTCTACCCCCCCATTTTTTCCCCTGAGCAACATCCCCTTCCCCCCCTGTACGGCGATAGGCCCACAGTTTCTATCCTTAGCAGCAACAGGCCTGCAAAATTTTCTATAGCGGCAACAGGCCCACTTTCATCCTTTGCGGCAATAGGCCCACAGTCCATTATGGTGATAGGCCTTTTATTTATTTATTTTACTTCATTTTACCATCCCCACGGCGATAGGCCCACAGTTCACCTTACATTCACCCCTTGTACATTTCAACTTATTCATTTTCCATCGCATTACACATCTCACCGCGACCCTCCTTTCACACCTCATTGTTATACCATCCTCCATGCTGACAGACTCCTCAGCATTAGCTGTCCTGCCCAAAGCTGAGGAAGCTTTCAGAACCTTCTGCTATGTACCCTATTCAGCCCTCACAACCGCAGCCAGAATTAAGGTGGACAGAGGCAAAAAGGAATTTACCATTAATGAAACCGGTAGTTTCACCACCAAAGAACTCAACAGACGGTCGGAAAGGTTCATATCGATGATTAACTGGCTTGCCGCCTCCAAGGCAGCCACTGAGAGAACCTGTTTCCATTGGGGAGATGCAAGAGCCGATGCGCTAGCCATTCACAGCTCCCTTGTCATGGAACTTGCTCGCTTGCACAGTTGGGATGTTGCAGTAGAATATGACATCCAACAAAGGGAGGCTGTAGTGTGCAATCCAGCTCATGACCTAGCCTCCCTGGATACCACAGCACTCACCATCATTGCCACAAGATTTGCCCTGAAGCCAAACACTGCCTCCTACTCACCTCCACCCCACTCCACCCAACCTTTATCCTCTCTCAAGCGCCCAGCCGCCACTGAATCCTCCCATTTGCTCACCCGCAAACGGTCCAAACCAGAACATATCACCTGCTTTCAATGCAGGCTTGCAGGCCATCTCCCTGCTGACTGCAAAGCTGAACGCACGACAGCCAGGAAACCAGCAGCAACCGTTGTCTGCAGCTCCAAAGGGGAACATTGCCTTATCGCACCATCTGGCAAACAATTTTGTTTCTCCTGGGTGCAATCAGGGACCTACAAGTTCAGAACCAACTGCTACAATGCCCACACCTGCAGTCTCTGTGGCAATTCCACGCATGGCACCGCTGCCTGCAAATCCGCTCACTGACCCCTGCAAGGTAGTCATGCCACTTATACCAGACAAAGCTGAGAGTCTTCTGCGTAAATACAATATCCTAAATAACTGGAAGCACGTAATAGAGGGCTGGCGAAATGGTTTTGATGTTGGAATTCGCAACCCTCCCCTGCACACCATCCTTTTTTGACAACCACAGCTCATCCAACCTAGACCCTTCCTTCATAGACAGTTACATTGCCTCAGAACAAGCTGCTGGCCGGTACTCCCAAGCATACTCATCAAGCAACTTGGAGCTTATAATCAGTCCTTTCTGCACCTCACCCCTTGGACTAGTACCCAAGCCGCACTCGGACAAACTCAGGATGATACAGGACATGCCCTTCTCAAGAGACAATCCTTTGATCTCCTCCATAAATGTGAGCATAAACCCAGATGATTTCCCCATGGCTGGGGGTATGTTCAACACCACAGCAGCCCTTGTTTTAAACCTACCCACTGGCTGCATGGCAGCTACATTCAATATTTCTGCTGTGTACCGACTCACACCTATAGCACTAAGCCAACAAGCAGCACTCTGCCTTTATTGGAGAAACATGGTTTATGTTGATGCCACTGTCATGTTTGGCCTTGCATCAAGTGCAGGCATATTTGGAGCTGTAGCCAACATGCTTGTAGCCATTTACAAGGAGGCCGGTTTCAAACCATTTTAAAGTGGGTAGACGATTTCTTTGTAGTGTGCCATCCCACCAAACCCTGGACCGAAGAGGAGTTCATGACACTAACCACAGACATCGGCATTCCCTGGAGCATTGAGAAGCTGCACCACCTAGCCTCAACTCAACAATACATTGGCTTTGACTGGAACCTCCAATCAAAATCGGTATCACTCCCAAAAGAGAAGAAAATGGCTATCATGATTCTCATCAAGGAGTGGATTTCTGCAAAGCCGCAATCAGCCACTCAAGCCGCAAGCTTACATGGAAAACTAGTGCATATCTCCAGTATCTCCCTTATATGACCCTTCCTCAAATCCATCTCCACCTTCATGCAAAGTTTCTGTTCACACCAAGCCAAACTACAACCCCACCCATCCGTTACCGCAGATCTATCCTGGATTATGTTCATCCTACAACAGCTACCCAACAAACTACCCTTATCCACCAAAGACCCAGCAGACATCGGCTGGTGGGGAGATGCCAGCACATCATTCAGTATAGATATAGTTGTAGGACACTACTGGGCAGCCTGGAAATGGGCTCACAATTTCAAAGTCGGCCCCAACCAAGCCTTTGACATAGGCTGGGCTGAAGCAGTTGCTATCAAACTCGGTCTTCATCTAGCGGCTGATTGTGGTCTCTTAAAGCCCAGATCCGACAAACATTCAACTTTCCTCATTTGCTCCGACAACTCCAGCATAACAAACAAAGGACGTTCACACAGCACCAAAACCAACTGTATTCTAAAACACATCTTTGCACTGCAAGCACACCACCATATACAGATAACTGCCTCCTATGTACCATCCCAAAGCAACATCTCTGATGCCCTCTCTTGCGGAGACTTCACCTCTTTCCTCCTTGGTTTCCCAAATGCGAAACACCACACTTCTTTTCCACTACCACCACACCTGTCAAAGAGACTCATTGTGTGGTAATGCCGGTCACCATTCATTCCCAACACACCGCTGACCAACCCCTCAAATGCCTACAGCTGAAGCCTTCCACACTATGCCTGAACTGCAAAGCCAATGAGCAGATCTTCAACTGGAAAGGAATCAACACACCTCCAGCCTCAACAATAGACACACCCCTAATTCGAATCCTTGCATCTCTAGCCTCACGGTCATCACTACAAGATTCTACAGGCTATGGCTCCGGAATACGCAAGTTCCATTTATTCTGCGACATATTCTCAATCCCTGAAGAACAGCGCCTGCCAGCCTCTTTCGAACTACTACATTCCTTCACACTATGGTCCACAGCAGATCCCAACATCCTAGGCCCACAACTCACAGCCAGAACACCACTAGAACCCATCTCAGTCTCTGTGACCAAGAAATACCTATTGGCAATCCACGCATGGCACATAGCCCAAGGATGGCCCCCTCCTTTATCAGAGGATGACCACAACAGGATCTGCTGGTCGCTTTGAGGTCTAGAGCGACTCCAAGCAAACAAACACTCTAGACCGCCACGCCCACCAATCACACTACACATGTTATCAGCCTTGAAGAACAACCTAGACCTAACCTCCCCCTTTGACACCTGCATCTGGGCAATAGCGAGCTGTGCCTTTTGGGGAATGATGTGCTTTGGTGAAGTATCTGTCAGTTCCCAAGCTGTGTTCCATCCACAATGCCACCTGAAGCGCAGCGATGCCCATCTTGACTACGACATGTACAACAAGTGATATGCTCACCTGGATCTACCCACAGCCAAAACAGCAAAGCCAGGCCAAATACAGTCAATATTTCTAACTGAACAAGGTAATCTCTGCTCCATTGAGGCCCTTATCAACCTGAGCCACATCATTCCTGCTGGCCCCAATGATCCTTTATTCTCCTGGTGAGATAACCATGGAGATATTTGCCCCATGGTCAAAGCACATGCCATAGACAATATCAACTGCATTTTAAGCACCCTTGGCTGGAGCAATACTTTTGGTCATTCCTTCAGAATAGGTGGAGTGTCCTTTTATCTAGCTCAAAAAGTGGACCCAGAAATAGTCCGTCTCGCAGGCCAATAGAAATCCCTAGCTTATGAAGCTTACATTCGAGCCTTTGAACAAATCGCTTCAGTTCACCTCAGCAATCTCCAACACCATCTGTAGCTGCATAGCTTGGGTTGGGGTAGCGACAGCCCAGGCTTGCCACAGGTCTGCGGCTACGTGGGTGAGCGGCAAGCCCTTGTTTTCCCCACGTGCCACCTGAGCTAATGCTCAGTCACCCCAACCACACAGCTCTTTGCTCCAACCCTTCCAAACATCAGTTGAAGCTGGAGGCGATGTGTGGGGGTTTCTCAAGAAACTGGGTTTCTAAAGAAGTCTAAGGTCGAGGGATGGGGTTTCAGTTCACACGGAGGTTTCGAGGGGTTGTTAAATAGAATTATCCCCTCCTTGGTGTCACACCATACCTGCTCACTCTTCTCGTCTCCTTTCATAGCTCAAGGACAAGATTTGAATACTGTAACTAAGTCAATAATTACTGGCGAGTGGGATACCTATGCTTGCAATTTGCCAGGAGTCACGTGCACGAACTTGGGGATCCAGGGGGATTTCGTGTTAAGACTGTAACTAGATAAGTCTCTCTTTTCCCAGATGTAGTCAACAGCTGTTAATTACCTGTAACTAGATAAGTCTCTATGTGGTCTGTGTGAATACAGTGGTTACAGGTATGGTACAATGTCTTACCTCTTTTCCCAGACGTAGTCAACAGCTGTGAAAAGAGGTTGTGTGTGGGTGCTTAGTCCATAAGCACCCCTTCGATGTGGGTCTGTATGATTCCAACACACCCCCTCGAGGAAATCAGGGTTTAGTCTGTTTTGTCGCACCCCAGACCCAACATTCAAGTGAATTTCTCATGTTTCGGTCATTGGAGAGCTTTGGTGAAGATGTCAGCTGGCATTTCCATGGTTGGTAGGTATGTGAAATAGATTGATCCTTCTTCTATGCGTTCATGGATGTAGTGATATTTGATGCTGATATCTTTCATTCTTGCGTGGTATGTTGCGTCTTTTGTTAATGATATAGTTCCCATGTTGTCACAGTTGATTTGTGTGGCACCAGGTTGTTGACATCCTAGCAGTTCTAGTAAGGTTCTTAGCCATGTCGCTTCTTTTGCAGCATGGTCTGCTGCAACGTATTCCGCTTCCCACAAAGACCCAGCAACACTCCCTTGTTTCTTTGAGCTCCAGGATATAATACTGCTTCCTAGTGTAAACGTGTATCCAAATATTGATTTTCAATCATCTATGTTTGATCCCCAGTCTGCATCAGTAGATCCCACTAGTTGAATCGGATTTGATCCTCCTAATGTGAGTTTCTTTGTTCTTGTAGTATTCAGATATCTTATGACTCATTGTGCTGCTGTCCAGTGTGCTTTTCCTGGATTCTCTAGGAATTGGCTTAGTGTCTGTATGGCATATGAGATATCAGGTCAGGTTCCTATGGCCACATACATTATAGAGCTGATTGCTGCCCAGTACGGTATTATTGACATATCTCATTTGTCTTGGACTGTTGTAGGTGACATTTCCTTCCTGAGTGTTATGTTTGGATCTAGTGGTGTTGATACTCTGAATGATTCTTGCAGGTTGAATTTCTCCGCAATGGATTTGATGTAGGAAGTTTGGGATAGTGATATCATTCGGGACTCTCTGTTTTGTTCCACTGATATCCCGAGTAACCATCTGATAGGTCCAATATCCTTTAAATCAAAGTGTTTTTCTAATCTGTTTTTTACCCTTGACATTTCTTCTTGGGAACTGGTGCACGCGACCATATCGTCAACATGAATCGCGATGATTGCTTGGCCCGTTTTTGTGGTTCGGGAATATATGCTGTGTTCCACAGTGATTCTCATCCATCCTTCCTTCTCCATGCTGTCATGTAGTTTTTTGTTCCATCGATTTCCTGCTTGTTTGAGTCCATACAAGGTTTTGTTGAGTTTACACACCCAGGTTTCTTTTCCGATTTCTTCCATACCATCAGGTTGCTCCATATAGATTTCTTCCTCTAGTTCACCATGTAAGAATGCTGTTTTTACATCTAGTTGGTTGATTTCCCAGTCTTTTGATGCTCCAATGTGTAGGACGGTTCTCACAGCTTCGAGTCTTGCTGTATGTGCAAACGTGTCTGGATAGTTGACCCCTTGTACTTGTCTGAATCCTTTGGCAACCACGCGTACTTTTCTCCTCACAATCTCTCCGTTCTCATCTCATTTTCAGGTGAAACAGGGTTTGGAGGGGATGATGCAGCATCCTGTGGGAACTGATGTGCGGGGAACGACTGTCCACACATTGTGTTGTTTTAGTGAGTCCATCTCTTCATTGTATCCCTTTTTCCATTCTTCACTGTCATATGCTGATTGCGCTTCTCTCCAGTTGCATGGGTCATTGCTTGATGAAGTGATGGTGAGTATTTCATCATATGGGGGTGCACCAACCTGTTTGTTAGGTTCTGTTCTATTTCCCTTTTTTGTCTCTTTCACTGTTCGCCGTCGCTCACTGGATTTGTGCACTTCTCGAACAGTGGTTTCTGTTCTGGATATATAGGGTATTCCTCTCATGGCAGCTCCTCCTTCTGTAGGTTTTACAGCATGGGTTGATTGATGTGGGCCGTCAGGTGGTTGGTTCTCTTGGGTTCCAAGAGGTTCGTGTCCTTCCAGGCTTTCTTGTTGGTTCTCATTTTGATCCTCCTCTTCATCTACCGGTGTTTCCAGTTGTTCCAGTGGATCTGTGTCTCGGTGGTTGGGATTGGTCTCATGGGATTCAATGAATACTACATTGTGGGAAATGAGTACTTTTCCTGATTTGGGGTCATAGCATCTATATGTCTTCGAGTTTGTCGAGTAACCGATTAAGATGCATTCTGTGGATCTGGCATATATTTTCAGATTGTTCTTCCCTTGCTTCAATACAAAGGCTTTACACCCGAATTCACAGAGATGTGACACATCAGGTTTTCTGCCATGCCATATTTCATATGGGGTTTTTCGTTTTAGTGCCACTGTTGGTGTTCTGTTTTTTATATATGCAGCTGTTAGGACGCATTCCCCCCATAGTTTGGCTGGTAGTTGTGTTGATATTCGCATTGTTCTGCCTCTGTTCATAATTGTCCAGTGTGTTCTCTCTGACAGTCCATTTTGACCTGATGTGTATGGAGCAGTAGTTTGATGTTCTACACCTGTTATCTGTAGATAAGATTCGAATTTGGTGACAGTGTATTCCCCTCCATTGTCGGTTCGGAAACATTTCACCTTGTAGCCACTCTTTAGTTCAACCGAAGCTCTCCATTCTTTGAATATGTTTACAGCCTGGCTCTTTTCTCGCAGTAAGTAGACCCAGGTCATGTGTGAGTAATCATCCACAAAATTCAGCATGTATCATGCTCCTCCTGCACTGGTTACATCTTCAGGACCGGTTAAATCTGAATGGACTATTTCTAGGATATGTTCTGCTCTCTTCCCTGTCCTCAGCTTAGGCGTGCTTTTCTTGGTCTGCTTGCCAAGAATACAGTATTGGCATATTGGTGGCTTGGAAGGGAAGTTGGAGGGCATACCTGTTGCCATCTCATGTTTTGCCATCTCTTTGATTGCAGAATAGTTCACGTGACCTAGTCGACGATGCCAAGTCTCTATTGATGGGTGCGCGCATGTGATCATGGCCTTCTCAACGGGTTGGCAGTGTCCGTTGATTGTGTAGAGTCCCTTGGCTTTCATGGTACCATCTGCAATGATTTTCTTGCTTGTATTTTGTATTTGGCACCTGTTTGCATTGAGTGTACTCTTTAGGCCTTCATCTGCTAATCGACCTATCGATATTAGGCGGAGGGTAGCTTTTGGGGCATATAATACATTCTTTAGGGTAATGTATTGTCCCTTTCCACATCGTATTTTGATTGTTCCTTGGCCTGTTGCTGGGATCGTCCCTCTGTTGACCCCTCTTATGTTTCGGTGTTCAATGGGTTGTAATTCCAGGAAATCTTCCTTGAAGGGAGAACAGTGGCTGGTAGCTCCGGTATCAAGATAGAATCTGTTGTCAGAGTTGGCAATAGTGATCTGTTCATCATTCTGGGGAACTGGCATTTTCTCATTTTTCCAATCTTCCATTGCAACGCACAAAAGATATCCATCATATAACCTTTCTTCGAAGTCGTGGTGATGTTGGTTGGGTGCGTGAGAGAATGCTATTGCTGCTGATTCTGATCCACTATCATCATCTGCAGTATTGACTTTTCCTCCTTTCTGTTTCTTCTTGTACCATTCTGGGGCATGCGCAGCTTCTTTTCCTCCCTTTGCCCAATGTTTGTCTGTGCTGTGGCCAGATTTCTGGCAGTTACCGCACTTCAATTTGTTGGGTTTGGTGGTTTTTTGTTTTCCTCTTGATGTCATGACCCTTTCACCATCCGGTGTCAGTTCTTTTCCTTCTCACTCTTCTGTCCCAAGGTGATCTATGATGTCATTAGTGGTGAGTTGACTTTTCAAGTTGGTCATGAAGCTGAGCATTTGTTTTTGTAGCCAGTCGTATTCGCCATTGCTGAGTTCATTTAGTAGGCATATGATTAGCCACTCGTCCTGCGTGGGTGCTTGTGGTTCATGTACAGCTGCAATGGCGTCTCTTATCTGGGTGATGGTCATGCTGAATGGGACTGACAAGGAGAATCGATTGTGTATGACCAACTGCATATTGTCCAATTTACTGATGATGCCTTTTGGGTAGGTTTTCAGTTTTAACCTTTCCCAGGCTTCCTTTGCAATCTTGATTGATTGCAGTTCACATTGGAGTGGTGGGCTGACTATGGCCCCAAGGGCACCTACGATTTAATCATTCATTTCCTTCCATCCATCGACATATTTGTATGCCCTTTGTGCGCAAAGGGCCATCTCAACTTCTCTTGACCATGATATCCAGGTTCCTTCTTTTAGTTTTTCCATCCTTGATGGAAACTTTATGACTAATTCCTGGGACATGTTGGATGTGGTCATACAGTCCTTTTGTTGTGTCTGGGGTATTTCGAAGTTACGGTTTGCATTGTATTAGCGCAGACCGGGGCCCATAACCTGTTAAGACTGTAACTAGATAAGTCTCTCTTTTCCCAGATGTAGTCAATGGCTGTTAATTACCTGTAACTAGATAAGTCTCTCTTTTCCCAGATGTAGTCAATGGCTGTTAATTACCTGTAACTAGATAAGTCTCTACGTGGTCTGTGTGAATACATTGGTTACAGGTATGGTACAATGTCTTACCTCTTTTCCCAGACATAGTCAACAGCTGTGAAAAGAGCTTGTGTGTGGGTGCTTAGTCCATAAGCACCCCTTCGATGTGGGTCCATATGATTCCAACATTTTGTTTGCTAACTGACCAGCTAGTTGTCAGTGCTTTTGGTGCCTGTGCTGATATGCCGAGTGGTACCAATCGACTGACACCTCTAAAAGTAAGACCCTGTTCAGATGCAGTGATCTAAGTCGAATTTGACTCTAGATCAACTTCTCCTGCTTACAAACCCAGGTCTTGGCTCTCACGGCTGGTCGCCGTGAGGCCGTGTTCAAGCACAGCCGTCCACACATGGGCCACACATCCATCGACACCACACTATGGATGTAGACAATCTCCCCCTCAGCGTTGGTAATTATTCACAGGACAGTGATGAAGATTCTGAAACAGGGGACGACCTAATCATCACTGCTGCTGCTGCTGCCGCTCAGGCCACCATTGAAGCAGTGGTCCTCTATGTGCAAGCTCATTACTGCAAGATTCCTTACCATACTTCTATACTCTCTGGGTGGGGATGGGTGCAAGAACTCCTCCATGGCCACACAGATCGCATCCGCTCGGAACTCGGTGTTCATAAGCACATCTTCAATGCGCTCATCCATTGGCTGGAGGGCCTGGGCTATACCGTTTCGCATTGGGGTGTGACATTAGAGGAACAGCTCGCCATCTTTCTATATACTTCAGTTACTGGACTCTTGGTACAACATGTCAGTGAGTGAATTCAGCAGTCTAACAATACAATCGCGCAGTGAGTCTCCCCACACTCAGTTTCTTCTTCTTAGATGGCTAATAATAGTATCTTTCAGTTATTTCAAACATGTTGTAGATATTTTCTCATCCCCCCCTTTTTATACCCAGAATGTCCACCTTCCAGCCCCAGATGCTGCAATGCCTCCAGAAATCAGGCACAACCCAAAGCTCTACCCTTTTTTTAAGAATGTCATTGGAGCCATTGATGGGACGCACATCAAATGTACGGCATCTGCAAATGAACACCCCTTAGCCCGTGATCGCAAAGGTGCCATAACACAAAATTGTCTGGCGGCCTGTACAATGGACCTGCAATTTGTCTACGTCTTTAGTGGGTGGGAAGGCTCGACATCCGATTCGACTATGTTCTACAAGGGTTGTGTTTTGGATCTGTATGTGCCCAAAGGAAAGGTATATCTTGCTGATGCTGGGTTCCCCCTATGTGATGAGCTCTTGATCCCATATCGAGGGGTGCGCTACCATCTTGCTGAATGGGGCCGTGCAGACATTCGGTGAGTCCTTCTCATTTTTGTGTATTCCCTTGCTCACCTGATTGTAGACCAATGAACCATGAGGAGCTGTACAACCTCTGCCATGCATCCGCACGCAACATTGTTGAGTGCATCTTCGGCATTCTCAAACAACGGTTTCAAATACTCACCATGGGTCCGGAGTATGATATGTCAGTGCAGTCTCAGATTCCCCCTACCCTTGCAGCCCTCCATAATTTCATTTGCATGCATGATGAACACGACATCAATGATTTTGCAGACATTTTCGGACTAGGCCGAGGCGACTATTGGGGAGAACTGGTGCAGGGGCCACCAACGGCATCAGAGAGGAAAATTGCAAAGAGCCTTTGAGATGAGATCGCAGATCACATGTGGGAAGAGTACCAGCACATCACTCAGGGGAGAGGCCAATGAGAGAATTATGTTTGTTCCACCAGTTTTGTAGATTGAAATCACAATGTTTTTCCAATTAGTTTATTCAATTTTACTTGAATTCACACATTATCACAGTATGACTTTATTGAAGTAGATGAAGAATACAAAAAGAAAACTATCTTATAACAACAAATCATTTTACTCCTCCATGCTGCCAGTATCCTCAGGAAAGCCAAGCTCCTTCAAGTGTTTGCAAACTCATGCTACATGCAGCTCCTCACGTTGGAGACCAAGATAAGTGCTAGCCACATGTGAGTCCGTCTTAAGAAAGTCTATGAAAGCCACAACCTGATCTGCAGGCAGGTTCTGTGCCCAGTTCATGAAGCGCTCTGCTGCCAGCTCTTTCCGGGTGATAATCGGGTCTTCAACAGGCGGGAATGGGACTCCAGTGAGACTCTGGAGAGACAAGGATATACCAGTTACACCAGACATTGATGTGACAGATTTACACATGGCGTGCATACAGATTGCATCGCTGAGATCAGAAAGTCTGTCCTTGATTCCATTGAGAGCCGCAGCACCAGATGCACGCTGTCTCTTTTGATTGCTGGACATCCCATAGGTTGATGATACGTCTGCTGAGTGCTTGCATTTTGAACTCGAAGTGACCCCCGAGTCATGCTCGCTGCTCACACCTCCAGCCCCAGATCTCACAGACATGCGGACTGGGGAAGACGGCGGAGGCATGAGGTCCTCCATGTTCCCCTCACCAAGCTCCCATTGTACTGGGGGCACAGGATCTCCGTTGCACAGTTCCCCAGTTACGCCATTATCATTTCTTGCCACAATCCTGTCATTTCCGGCTGCTCCAATTTGGGATGGGGCTCTGCCCTTTGCTTTGATACCCATGCAAACTGAACCACGAGACTTTGAGCTGGCACGGAACACATTTGCGCCTCTGATCTGCGCAGGCATGAGGAGCTTCATAGCTTGATAGTGTGGCCAGCCCTTTCCAGCAAACTTATCTGCACCCGGGTTTTTCTGTAATAATGCATTAGTAGTGAACAATAAAATGAGAATATTACCTGCTCACTGAACAGTACTCTATCCACGCCGCATCTCCTGGTTCAACGACAATCCCTCCCTCATCAGTGTAGGTATAACCTGACAAACCATTAAGGTTGTTCACCAGGTTGTAAACTTTGTGGAACTATAGACAAATAAGTTGTGTATATAATGATAGAATGAAATACTTACTCATGTCCACTTGCTGCGGCATTGTAAGGATGTAGATTCTTACAGTAGCATATATGCTACTATTTAGGACATATAAATCACCAGAGTGACTTATGGGGTTTGTATTATATAAGCCGCCCACAAAGGGGTGCCTGTAGATAGTGGACAACTATACAGTTGTCCACAAGTAGATTACATAAGAATACTTTTTTACTTGTAAATCACACCATCGCAGACACCAATAAATTTATTGGCTCAGTCTGTTTGTGTGAAACAATAAAGTTCTTACACTTTTTTGACTGCCAATACTATTGGCAGCACTGCAATAAAGAAAAGATCAACTGATCTTTGTTACCCAGAAACCGATGAGTTTAACACTCGCCGGAATCTTTGGAAACAGTAAACAGATGTTTACTGTTTATTCTTCTAAATTCAAGAGAAGAACGCCACAGTGTGGCTGATAGATCGTAGATCTATGGCGTTGATAAGGAATCGAAGCCAAACGTCTAGATCTGAAGAGGATCCAGATACATCTGGAGCCACAACCAAGGGCCCAGACAGGAGAACTGAGTCTGCCCACGACGTGGACAGTGAACGGGAACGCCAACAAGGGTAACTAGTCCTCGTAATACTATGACGCCTGTAGTTTCTGACTACGGGCGTCAAAAGCGACTATCGGCAGATCCAAGAAGATCCACACCGGAGGAATCAGAAATGGATGAGAGATCGTCCGTTAAGAGAAAGAAGAGAACTTCAACTAGGTCGAAGTTACGATCGTCTCTTGATGAGTCAAGAGAGCTGCTGACAAGCGACATGGACAACTCGCCGGGGTTGCGAATGTCACAGCTCCCGCATGTCCAAGAACATCGCAGATCGCGAAGTTCACCGTCCCAAATAGGGACGATAGAGCAGGGGTCGGCGCACTGGGATGAAGAAACCCAGTGATACGAATGTACAACTGGACATATTGCCTGGATGATTACGGCCCTCAAAGAGAGCCGTAAAAATGTAGGCACTATGCGGGAAGTGAGCCAACAAGTGGCTGAGGCAGCTCGTGCAGCAGATGAAGCCACGAACCAACTCCAAGCATTAGGAGATGGTATGGAACTGTTAATACAGTCCTTGGAGGAGGAAGTACAGGGACCTTTGCAAGGAAAGGCCCCTGAGCGTGGCAACAATCCCAATAGGGATCGTGAAGTAGACTGTGAGGCAGAAAAGGCTTGCAGGAAGCCAGACAGACAGAGGATGCCACCTCCATCTGGGCCAAGCACTAGGATTGGTCCTCGAGAACCTAGTGTCATGATAGAGCAAGACAGTGTCAGTACACGCCAGCGTACTGAGAAAGAGACAGATTGTGAGCTAGAGGCGCGATAGAGAAAATATCCGCGAAGGAATTCGCAGATCAAAAAAAGAAGTGCTCAAAGCAGTGACCCAACAGTCACTGCAAGAGATGATGAAGTCTGACACCGATAGTGTCAGTACCAAGACTAGCATTCACGTTAGTCTTGAATGCGAGTTCAATCACTGGGATAGGATCAAACAAAAAGCAGCACGACGGAAGCACCATGCGCTAGAGGTCCGTGCTAAACACGCAGATAAATTAGTCGAAGAAGCATATACTGTGGGGATCAAAGGCAAGGCCTTCGATAAACTGATCAAGTCTGCAAGAGTAGCTCGATCTGTCCTCAGTAGCAGCTATAGACTGAGGGATGCGTTTCTAACAGCTGACAAACGTCGACCGTTGTATCAGATCGACGAAGACATTGTCGATCCACCAGTGCAGCAGGATGTGAATACTCATGTCCCCCAGCTGCACAGACAAATACAAGCGATACCACATGTGGTATCACTGGCAGTCATGGATCCTGAATGAAGGATTCAGGAGGCAGGAGGAAATCCGTCTGCATATGTAGATGGAGTCACAAAGATGGTGCGAGCTGCCCTTGAGAAACACAAGGACAGTGAGCCAGACAAGTCCATGCTTGCCAAAGCCGGAGTAAAACTACCTCACCCAGCAGAATATGCTGGGAAAGCAGATCTCAAAGAATTCAAGAACTTTGTCTCAGGGATCCTGAGATGGTTAGGCATGAATAGTCTATTGGGACCATCCAGCACAGAACTTCAATTAAATTATTTAGGCATGCGCCTCAAGGGCGAAGCATTGGAGTGGTATGCTCAAAATATCAAGCGTCATGATCAAGTTGTGGTCGACTGGACCCTGGAAAGTGCAATTGCTGGGCTACAACAGCGATTCCTTCACGCACTCACGCACAGGCATGCGTCGAATAAGTTCGATACAATTGTGCAAGGGACCAGAACCGTTCAGGAATTACTGAATGATATTACGAAGTACGCTGCATGGATGATACATCCGCCAGATGAGTATACAATCCGCAAACGGTTCGTAGCAGTGCTTAGAGAAGCACTGTGTCATGAAGTCTTAAATTAGGCTATACAACAGAATTCAGTGCAATAACTGAATTATATGAAGCCGCAAAGGTGGTAGAGGATGCGTCTCGATATGCCATTGGGTCACAAAGAACGGAATCTAGCAGCGCGCATGCGCCGCAGGCAAAGCCAACATCGACAATTAGTCTAAATCAGGCTGTGCCGAGCTCATCCTGAGCTCCCAAAACAGGAAGCCGTCCTACTGTGAAGCAGATGATATATCGTCTGCCTAACGCTCGACCTCAAGCTGAAACAAGGCCGAGTATACCCCAAGCAGGGGTACAGGCTACACAAAGAGCTGGAGCTATCGTCGCTTCACGTCCTTCACAAAAACCTTCTGGAGGTTCAGGGGGTCAGGAACGTAGCACAGAGATAACATGCTACGAGTGTGGACAGGTCGGGCATATCAAGCTGAATTGCCCGCAATGGAAGAACAAACCACACATAGCAGGTGCACGGTTGGAAGAAGTGGTTGAACACTCAGGGAGTGCTCAAGAAAGGGAGGAGGAGCTACCAAGTGGCGAACTAGACGAGCGAATGGACATCCAAGATGACCATGAGAGTGAAATCGGTGAACTAGTCGCTGATTACCAGTCGGAAATTATGCCCTATCAATGGGATAATGACGACAATACGAGAA
>MU134487.1:125221-165328 GCA_015039355.1 Ramaria rubella
ACGGTTGAGCTTTTTGGCTGTGCGGAAATATTCGAGATTTTTGTGGTCTGTCCAGATCTCGATATGATGCCTCACCCCCTCAAGGAAGTGTCGCCATTCTTCGAGGGCACGCATGATGGTGAGCATTTCCTTGTCATGGATCTCATAGTTGTGCTCAACTGGACTGAGACTCTTGGATAAGAAGGCTATGGGGTGCCACTTGTTATCAACCTTAGACTGTTGGGAAAGAACAGCACCAGTTGCAAAATCGGAGCTATCTGCTTCGATACAATATGGGAGGTCATCATCTGGGAATGCAAGGATGGGTGCAGATGTTACCAATTTCTTTATAGTGTTGAAGGCAGCCTGCTGTGAGGGCCCCCATGTCCAAGGAGTGTCTTTGCGAAGGAGGTCAAACATTGGACATGCGTGGTGTGAGAACTTCTCAATAAATCGACGATAGAAGTTGGCAAAACCAAGGAACAACTGCACCTCCTTCTTATTGTTAGGTGTTGGCCACTCAGCGACACCAGCAACCTTGACAGGATCCATTTTGGCCTTCCCATGAGAGATGATGAGACCTAGGTATTCAATCTTGGTCTTGTCAAAGTTGCACTTGTCAGGATGCAAATAAAGCTTGTGTTCTCTGAGATGCTGTACCACCTTCCGTACGACTTCATGGTGACTCTCTAGATCTTCTGAAAAGATCAGAATGTCATCCAGATAAATGCACACAACAAATGCACACGACACCTTCAGCAATGAGGTCATGGAAGATGTCGTTCATCATAGTCTAGAAAGTGGCAGGGCTATTAGTGAGGCCAAAGAACATCACTAAAGGTTCAAACAGTCCCTGATTCGTTCTGAACGCTGCTTTCCACTCATCACCCTCTTTGATTCTGACATTGTTAAAGCCGCAACAAACGTCAAGCTTAGTAAAATAGTGGGCCCCTCGTAGGCTGTTGACAAGGTCAGAAATCAAGGGAAGAGGGTAGCGATTCTTGATTGTCATTGCATTCAGCACCCAATAGTCCTGGACAAACCGTAGGGTGCCATCTTTCTTTTTAACAAAGAACACTGGTGAGGCCATTGATGACTTTGATGGTCGGATGCGTCCTGTGCTCAAATTCTCCTCAAGGAATTTGTCCAATTCAGCCTGTTCTCCTGGAGAGAGGGGGTACACCTTGGGTGAGGCTCTGGGGTTAGCTCCAGGTTCTAACTCGATGGCATGATCCCATGGTTTGCGTCCTGGAAGCTTGTCAAACGACTCTTTTGCAAAGACATCTTCGTAGTCAGACAGGTAGTCTGGAAGAGTGTCTGAAGAATTGTGCCAGGCAGCTTCTGCAAGGCATTGGGATGTTGTTGACGAAGCACGAATGAACTCAGCTTGGGGAGGGAGCATAGCAACTAGGATGTGGTCACCCTCTTCTATAGCTTCATCAGATATGCCTTCAACCGTTTCAGAATCACCCCCATACTGTTGACTCAGGAGGAGTTCTTCTTCGGCTGTTGATCCATCTGAATCATGCATGAGAATGGGGCAAGGACCAATACGGCAGGTGCGCAGTCGTAGGGCTCTCTGATGTCCTTCCTTGATGATGTTGCGACATGTATGGCACTGGGGAGGACAGCACGTCATCCGTAATTCTTGAGACTTCCAGTCAACTTCTGGGTTGTGGTCCCGGAGCCAGGTGTAGCCAAGGATCATATGTTGACGCCCTAGGTGGGTAACAGCGAATGCAGCTCTCTCAGAATGGTCTTTGTACCGCAGAATTAGATCAATGACTTCAGTGATGGATCCAGATTCATTGGGTGAGCCATCAACATTGTACACTGGAATAGGACGAGAGAGTGGTCGTGCAGTGAGGCAGTTTTCCTGAACGAATCCCAAGTCAATAAACAAACCAGTGGCACCGGAGTCAAGTAGAGTGCGAACCGACTTGATCTCTGCTGCATCTGTGGTTTGAACCTCAACTGGGAGAGAGAGGGAGTTTGGGCTTGGGGTGGAAGCAACGACATACTGTGCAGGAAGGTTTCGTTCCCATTTTTTACGATGGAAACGAGTATGAGACCAGGAAGGAGTTAAGGGTTGTGTGTCTAGCATTTTGGTCTCTGTAGCTGAGGAATCAGGTTCTGAATCTGTGTATTCATTGTTTACCTGATTATACAGCAGTGGAGCGAAATGATTGGGAATTGGCAGCAGGGGCACACTATTCACCTGCTGCGTGACACAAAATCCTCTTCTCCTTCCTGAGGCTCTGGATTGTCTTCCTTGATAGGGCTTGCAACTCTCGGATCAGTGGATGACAGCAAGTGGGCAATCCATTTGTCCCTCTCTTCAGCAGTCATGGTTCAAACATCAAAGGCCTGAGGACATTCTCAAACAAAGTGGCCTGGTTTTCCACACCTATGACAGACAAGGGAACTGGGTTGACGACAGCAAGCAGTATCTACCTCCATTGCCACTGGTTGGGCACCCATGGTAGCAATAGGTGGGACTGCTTGAAGCTGTGGTGCTGATTCTGATTGGTGAGGTGGGTGTGGGTTTCGGTGGTTGACACCAACAGAGACAGGAGAGGGATGGGTAGAAGTATTCAGTGCAGGGTGTGAGGTGCTTTGAAAGGCTTCATTAGCAGCACGTGCTTGTGAGATTGTCCTAGCCACTGAAAACCATTCGGAAAGGTCATTGTCCGATGGGCGTCCTTCAACCATATTAGCAATATGGCTCTGGATTGAAGGGTCGAGACCATGGCGGAATTTCATGATGAGGGAGGCCTGTTCTCCATATCCAGACTTCTCGACCAGCTCTTCAAACTCATCGATATAGTCATCAACGGTACGACGATTCTGATAGTATTGACACAACTTGAGTTTGGTCCAGGCAGTAGTTTCTTCATGGGGAGGGAAGAATGTCAACCTGAATGCCTCCTCAAAAGAGACCCAGGTAGAATGGGTAGGGCAACCAGTTCTAGTCTCCATTTCGAAGATGCGTGTGGCAAAGGATGAAGCACAACCTGATTTCATGAATGACAGGGCCCAGAGGACCTTTGCGTGATCATTGGTGAAGTGAGTTGGGCACAGGGCAAGATAGAGTTTACAAGAGTTCAAGAAGGCTCACCCTTTTTCTCTGTCGCCATTAAAGTCAGCAGGAGTGGCAGGAGTGGCGCGTTTTTGAGTAGTAGGGGGGGGGAAGGGATGCAGTCATAAGGCTAGCGACATCATGGTTCAAGGTGTGCACCTGGACATCTGTCTGTTGAACCTGTTGTGCCAGTAATTCCTTCTGTTCTCTCTCAGCACGCAAAGCAACCTCTAAAACCGCGACACGCTGATGCAGCTCATTGTAAGCCGCTTGAAAATCAAAGGGATTCAGGTCTTCTGGTATGGGTGTAGACATGGTAGAAGTGGATGGAGTATTAAGGAATGTACCAGAGGGGTCCTAAGCAGCTATGCACCTGAAGATATCAATTCAGAGACGAAGGTGACAGTGACCGGTCCGGTAAGTTGGCAGGCTTTTCTACTATAAGGGCAACCTCTGGGGCTAGTGGAATATCACACTAGAGCCTGGCAGATGGGAATCCAAAGAGAAAAGCCTAAAGACTCCCACTGCCGAGGCGACTACTAATCAAGGAAAGTCTCAGAACTGACCGAATGTTCTGGGTGCTTAAAACGGAAGTCACATGACCTATGACGTAGCCCAGGTAGGTTCCAACTTGCACACATCACCGGGTGCTTAAATCACAAATAGAAGCACCAGTTGTAGAAGTGAGTAGGAAGGAGGAGGGGGGGGAAGGAAATGGGAATATTAGATAGAAACAACAGGGAGAAAAGAGAGATAAAAGGGAGATGGGGATAGAAGGGGTGAACATGAATAAGAGAGGAGAATAGGAGAAGGAGAATAAAAAGGAGCAGTATGAGGGGTTCCCCTTACAGCCGCACAGTCATCATCGACTGCGCTTGCATCTATAGATGCTGATCCGCCATCAGCATAACGGTTCCCAAACCTGCCTGAGGTTTGGTCTGTGGGGAGGGTGTAAGAATGTAGATTCTTACAGTAGCATATATGCTACTATTTAGGACATATAAGTCACCAGTGTGACTTATGGGGTTTGTATTATATAAGCCACCCACAAAGGGGTGCCTGTAGATAGTGGACAACTATACAGTTGTCCACAAGTAGATTACATAAGGATACTTTTTTTACTTGTAAACCACACCATCGCAGACACCAATAAATTTATTGGCTCAGTCTGTTTGAAACAATAAAGTTCTTACAGGCATTTGGCAGCCATTATACTTGCACCATCTGGGAAACATTCATTCAGCATATCTGCCAGTCCCACCCAAACATCTTGCTTGAATCCCCCTCCGTCACCAGCTGCTGCTCGATGTTCCACCAGGTAATCAATGAATGCCGCCTCCTCACTCTCAGACCATCCAACCCGAATCTTCTTGTGGTTCACCCTATTTCCAGAGAGAGAAAGAGTATCAGAGTCGAGCGAAGGCGATCCCCCACCTGAACGGGTCGTGAACACGGTGGTGTCGATGGTGGTGTCGATTGATGTGTGGCGTTCGTCGCCTCCCATTCTTTGTGGACGGCGGTGCTTGAACGCGGCCTCACGGCGACCAGCCGTGAGAGCCGAGACCTGGGTTTGTAAGCAGGAGAAGTTGATCTAGAGTCAAATTCGATTTAGATCACTGCATCCGAACAGGGTCTAATGGTTTCAAAACTATAGAGATGACTAGATGGTACTAGAAGGTCCGGGCGAGGATTCTAGACCGCGGGCCGATGTCCGCATCACGTTCCAGAGATTACTCGTTGAGAAAAGTAGGTCCTCAGGCTCAGCTTCCCCCCACCGTTGTAACTGCTCAAATATAAATATGTTCAGTAAATTGCTTTCATTTCGAAGCTTGGAAAGTCACTCAGTATACGATCCGTGGCTTTGGGTTTTCGAGTCGACAATCTTCGAATCCGGGACAATCAGGGTCTCGTCTACTAGTGCAATTGATGTTCATATGGTATCTACACGGCTTTTGCATTTACTATGATCAGGTCATCTTTGAAGCAACCTTCTCCGTTTGCGATGCTCTCACTCGCCACCACATCAGGAAAACGAACCAAAGGCTAGGTCAGCTATGGAAAGTAGCCGATGCTAGCTAGCGCTAGCTGCAAGTATACTGGAGTTAACGTAGCTATTTGCTAAGCGAACTGGTTCGTTTTCCTCATGCACACACTTGGGGCATCGTACCATCATTGTACGAACTTCACAAACTACGCAAGATCGGTTTGCCACGGCTGTTGTACTATTTCCAGTTGCAGTGTGTTTATTTCCCTTCACCGCCAAACATGATACTAACATAAACGAAGACGCACCATAAAAATAGAATTGATGATTTTGACACCCTATCATGATATCGCGATGTTAGACACAGAAAATTCCCCCTCGGTGGCCACTAGTTTCTGCTCCAAATGGTTTTTTTCAGTACAACATTGGCATTGGACGCAAGAGGTCCCTGATTCACTTCGGAGTTATTTGCTTACAGAGGCCCAACTCGGAAATCGGATGACCCTGCCAGTGCCAGGGTCGTTCTATGTGATCACCCAAGTCCAGGCGGAGATCCTGTCATAACCAACTCTGAGGTTGCACATTGCCAACAACCCCGCGAGAGCCGCAGACGAAGAAGCAAAAGCAGTCGCTAAAGGCAACTAGGCTCTTCTCTGAACGGGTCAATTCCTAGATGTTGTCGTGGCGCGATCTCTTCAATCACTCAGTACTACTTAGTGGTAAAAAAGCAGAAAGCAAAACTCTCAAGGTGGCCCACAAAAATTAATATGGTTCAAATCACGGGGAGACAGTCTTGAAATTGATGAGCACCTTACTGAATAGGATTGGTCCCGTTGGTGGTTGTAGCAGTAAGGATGCCTTGTTCCTTCAAAAATATTCTTATCGCACAATAAACACCGACTCCCCGAAATGCCCTCACTCCTTAGATCGAGATGAGGCGGGTTCATCACCACCTCCTGGTGTTCCACTTACAAAACACAAAGACAAAACTCGACAGGGAATTAAGAAGAGGGGCAAGATTGTTGCACAACCTAAGGGCACTCGAGAAAGCTGTCTCCCCACCTGAAGTTATCTTCGTAAGAAAGACCGGTTAAAGGAAACATTTGGAAAGTAGACTCTAATAATCGCTCACAAATGTGCGTCCACTTTCAGACTACCTCGTTGAGAGCTCTCAAGCTTAGACAGTTGCATGTTAGAGAGCATTTTTGGAGACGTGACTTGGCTTAGATAGATTCTATGCCTAACATAAAGCTTCGCTCTAGAACATGACTTAAGCTGCATCTGCGCCATATCGCTTGATACGAAGACGGCTCACTTGCGCGTTTGGATTCTTGATTCTTCCGTACTTTCACAGTTTTCTGCCAGGAACCCAAGTTCAACAGACAAGTTGGTTTCCTTATGATAAATAAGTATTCCGCAAGTTAGTAGGCTTTACTGGGAGGTAAACAAAGCAGAAAACAGGGGCTAGCATTCAATGAGTAAAGACTGTTATATAAACGGGTTAAATTCTACTCACGGTACTACTGTGCCTCCCAAGTGTCAAATATCAAACTGCAAAGCGTTCAGTAAAGACCACCTAGCCAATGAGTTACACTTGTTCCTTTAACATTTGCGATATTGATAGGTATAGAATTTTCAAGAGGTTTGAAATGATGGAGACAGGGCGTCGGAGAAGGATAATTTGATCAGGAGTGAGTTGAGTGAGTTCCGATGCCCGTCATTCAAAGTGGATTTGCAGAATACACTGCACACTTACATCGTGTGGTGCCCAGGGGACCCATCAGGGCATATCTTTTTTTTTAAAATTTATATCCAAGTTAACGTCTGTTGGGGCAGAGCCCTACGTCAGACGAGTAGTACATGTATCTACAGGTTTTTAGATTTCCACCGCCTCTGTCAATCTCTGCATCGGCTGGGGTAAAGAGCCCCGGGCAAGGTGTCCTGAAAATGGGTGAGTAATGGGTGTGCGTAGGGGGCAGTTAACCGCCCAGATTCCTGTCCAGTCGATTGGTGGCTGACACGTATTGAAGCAGCTTGGGTGTAGCTTTTGGGTTCAATAACACATTGCGAAGGTGTTTAGCTCCTCGTCCTATTTTTATCTCGAGTTCCTGTCGATGTGTGTGGTATACAGGGCATATCATTATAAAGTGATGTACGGTCTCATCCTTGAGCGGGCAGTGTGGGCATTTGGGCGAAGCGGCTTTCCCTATTCCGTGTAGGTGCCTGTTGAGGGGTATGTGGCCGGTTCGTAATTGGATGAGTAGTGACGTATTCGCTCTGCTGAATTTAGCAGTGTCCTTGAGGAACTTCGAGGAGGGCAGGGTGGGGTCAATTTCACTAGCTTTCATGAATCTGGGTGACCGGGTCCATTCTTCGTAGTGTGTCTTTCGAAGTAGCTTCTTGTGAGGGCATATCTTTGAGGTTTATATTTGCCAGAAGGCATCATATTCTAGGGAGACAGACCCTGTTTTATACTGCGCAACGGCGAGGTGTAGGTCGGGGGCAATTCAGCAATCGTGATATCCACTGGGACCACGCACAAGTTGGTGATGCGATCCAAGATTAATGCGTGGTGCTCGCGCAGCTTCCATAATTAAAACACGTTGGGAGCTCCTTGCGGGTATCCAGAACTGGGGGCAGGAACGATGTAGAGGGAGGGCAGCGGTCAAGTGTCGTCTGACGAACACGAGCCCGGGAGTCGGATCGCCATACAGCTTGTAGAACGTGGATGGCATGGCTTATTTGGCGGATTGGTAGTAAAGGTAATGTTAATAGGTACCGTTCTTCGTCTGTGGGTCGGATTTTCTTTATATATATAAAAACAGACTTTTCCTTTATATAATAAAGAGTTAATAACCTGAGCAACAGTGAGTGATAATTATATTTTCACTGCGTTTATTGGTATTGTTGATTTCTGAGTGAACAGTGATTTGCGATTAGTTTGTCGATCCAAGAAGATAAGAGACGGACAGTACGTGATATCCTGGCCGAGTGTTGACCCCAAGGCAAATCATGGGTGGTCAACTGGTCACGGGTAGTCACTTTGTCACCGCCAACATCTACACGGTACATATGTTAACTGTAGTGTCAAGCCGTACCTGACGACGAACACGTTGTCTCCTCCAACTCGGATCTCCGGGCCCGTATTGACGTCCAGAAGAGTTTGAAAGTTGAAGGGTGAAGAATACAGCCTATGTATTACAAGAGTAGTCTTTAGTTCCTCATATATGCATGGAGCATGCATAGCAATTCGGGGAGTGAGTGCCATTGGGGAATGCGCCGCGCGCGATAGTGTGCCTAAGTGTTCACTCACGTGTAGAGCGGGAAGTGTTGTAACGCGACAATTGGGCTTCAAAAAATCTGGGCTAGAGTCACCTAGCCCTGTGTCGATGCCGGTGAAAGGGTGAAGCAGGTTGTTACTACATTTGTAGGTCAGCCTAGAAAGAGGTAATTGAACAGTGAGTCCATGAATGGATTTTTTATCGGATCGGGGACTCAGAGTTCTACTATATATCCATCCATACAAACAAAAGTTAGATCCAGAAGATCCGTAATGTGTGTAAGGAGGGATATATATGGGTCCCTATGGGTTACAGTGATGACACAACGCAACGAGATGACTCAGAGTCTCAGATTACGTCACTGCCCTGACAATGTGACTGTCGTCACGGGACAGAAGATCACGTGCATTCCAACGATTTCCTTCCGTCTGTGCGCCGAATTTGGGAAGACTGGAGAAATTCACATGAATGCATTGTTCTTTCGTCCAGAAGCAGACATAGAAGAATCCGTCATCCCTACTTCGAGATCGACGGCTGATGTCTTCACGGAGAAACTAGGTGAAGTCGCATATTATCTAGGAGGGTTATGGTTTGCGTTCAGGTCAAACTGAAAATAAGTGTAGACAGTCGTGGGCCATTTCAGTCAACTTGACGACGATGGTTCTCGCCAGTGCGTTTAACGAGATGTTCGGGACTCGGAAAATTATAGGGAGACTGAAGGTGTCTACTCTGATAAGTCCCTGAGAGCAAGAGCAGTGGATGCGGAAATCGTGGGGAGATTTAAGGTAACATGCGGTCAAATGCAAAAAAGCCGAATGTCATGTGATCTTATTTCAAGGATGAGGACGAGACAACCTGAGGACACAGGCTGAAATTAGAATATTGCAGAGGTCCAGCCAAGGGATTTTTACATCAAGAAGAACGACCGGATACTCGTCGGCTGATGCATGATGTAGTTCCAAGAGCCCTACCTCGAGCTTTAACACGACTAATAATATCTTTCCAGTCGTTGCGGAGGGTCCGGTAGGTAACCCGGTTCTTGACATCTGGACGTCACCTGTCGGTGTTGCAGGAGGAAGAACGTCTGGTTATGCTTCGCAATTAGCCAAGATAACTCGGTACTGGTTAACATGGGGAAGCAATCATCAACCTGACCAGCGGCCGAGTGACTCTCCTAGTATCAACTTATCGACTGGCCCTAATTAAAGGTACCGGAGCCCAATCGTATTTTTACATCCGAGGGGATATGGACCATGAGCTGAATCGACGTATGTAGCGTAGATACCACCTTTATCCGAAGTATGCACCTCAAAGAACCAATCGGCCAGGTCTCGTGGATGGACATACAAGCTGGAAACCAATGGCACTCGGACCGGAGCAATAATTGGACCTTCTGTTATTATCCTTATAGACTCTCATGTAGGTGAGCTTGCGGTCATGGCTACAGAGATAGTTAGATCATTGGTGAAGAAGAACATTCTCCTGGTCTCAGGAGTATAGTGCACGTGCTCGAATTGCATCATGCGCAAAACTCAAAAGTATGCCCATACGTTCTTCATTGACAGGCCATCTGGACAACTACAAAAATAAAGTACGTGGGTTTTATCTAAAGGACAGGAACTGATAGCATTGACAGCATGTATTCAGCGAGCACAGGGAAACGGTAACATGGCACATGGTGCACATGTCGAATATCGATTCAAGATCGGTATCTTGAGAGTATAAGAGTTTTGCAACTTGCTTTCTGGTCCAGTCAACCAGATCTAGGAGGATGTACAGACTTGATGTCCGCCGAGATGCAGCATGCGGCCGTACGGATAAGCCTTACGGTTAACGAGAGGTTACAGTAAGGTACCAATTCACTTGTTCAAACAGAGAGTTATTTGGGCGGCTCAAATGCTAACCTGTTGTTTGGTTCGAGAAAGGAGGTATGAAGTCACTTACGAAACCCGCCCAGGGTGTCTTGGTGATATCGGAAACCCGCTAGAATGGCCAATACCCCAAATACTGCAGAGTAATCAGAGTTCAATTTCCGTGGACAATGCCATTTACAGGGAGAAAACAACTGACTCCCCAATGCCAGGTGATGACCATCAGCCACAATCAGTAGTCTGGTGACTCGAAAGCTTTGCAGTTTTTCAAGGCGGCAACGTGACCTACGGCGCTTGTGAATTTGGGGGGAGCCGTTATAGTTATGTTCGACGACTCGGAGGAAGCACCAAGTGCGACACGGGCGGCATGCCTCCGGCGAGTGATTTATCGTGAACCAGATTCTGTTCAATCCAAAGAAGTCACCTTGTACTCAAGATAGATTTGGACTGTCAAGGCTGGTAATTCATAGGCACTGCAGGGGTATGTGGATATTAAAATGGCGCTAAATCCTGGTAATACTGGTTCAGTGTGCTATCAAACCACATTGGTAGTAGGGACTCAGGGGCTTTGAGATGACGATTAGGAATGATGGTCCGCATCCTATGACCACTGCACGGCGCGGTGAAGGTGCATTGGGTGAGTTGCGCGAGGAGGATTCAGGAAGGGAGAGTCACCCTTGCCTAATTGTCACGCGCACAGCTCACGCCCAGCGCTTCGCTGCTGACTACTCCTCGGTTAATTGCTCGGATCTGTGGCGTCGATTTACAGCCGCGCGAACCATGTGAGTTATGCCTCAGGGTGTACCGTATACCCCGCATGTGAGAACTCTTTAAGCTGTATGCCCAGCCCAGGCTACCCACGTCCCTTGGACAAATGACCACGCAATTAGATACATCACCTACCCCCAAGTTGAAAATCCAAGGCATGCCAAGTATCATTCCAGTCGAGCGAGGGCGTCAGACAAGTGCTCAGTGCGGTCCGATCTGCCTTCAAGTTTAGGGTACTGTATTTTGGTGACCGTCGCGTCGGGAGGTACAAGAGAGTAATTCATAGATCATGCGGAGATTATAAAAACCGGCCTCAAAACAATTGAAACCTGTTCAACGGTTGTAGTTTGAATAGAAGAATAATCTGTGAGTTCGAGACAGGGCACGTAGCCCTGAGGCCTTGAGGTATGAAGTACAATGGCAAAGACATTTTGATAAACCAGGATGACATGGTACTACATATGATCGACAGAAGAACAACTTCTCCACTTGCCCGGCCCAGGGACGAGCGACCAAAGGTGCAACTTAACGTCGCAGTCGATGGATCCACAATATTACTTAAGTAGTTCCAGGGATGACCCAAGGGTAAGGGTTAGCAATTTATGTGGTGTTTCCCGTCCTTCGGGTTGTACAGGCTGCTAGGCATATATCGCGACGTTCGACGTATAGGTCTGATTTCTTTACGACATGCCAAGATCGAGTTATGTCGAAGCTCGGCAGAGGATAAATGAAGTGGCGAAAAAACGATTACTGAGGGTTAACGAGTGCAAAGAGACTACATTTTAAGCAGAACATCCCATGAGACAGTTGGGATATGTGAGGGCAAGGTCGATCAATGAATGATAATTGTCATTCGCGGTTCTGGACGTCACCAAGGCTTCTCATATTTGGCACCGTGCATGAGCCTGTAGGTAGGAGAGTTGTGAGTGGCTCTTGTGGGCCTGTATGCGTCGTTTGTGCTGTGGGGCGGTAACATCCGTGTTATATCCGAGTCCGAAAGACCGAAACCTTCGAAGCACAGCTAATATGCTCTAATGTTGCACATCTGTCGGGTGGAACAACGAGCGAGTGAGGATGCGAGAGTTACGAGGGAGAACGAGGGGAACTTGGTGAGGGATCATATGTATGACATCAGTGTGTAGACACAAACATACGGTGCCGCGTCGAGGGATGGAAGCCGAAGGGCGGGGTCAGCCACTGATGAGTCTCCAGTTAGCTGGGTCGATGGGTCCGTCTCGACTACGCGATAAATGGCAAGTGGACGTCTTCCAAAGCTCGATTGGGGTGTTTCGGACTGGACTTATGTCGAAGGGGAGCCTGTCTATGATGTATGGGCCTTCTGGCTCGAGGCTTAATTACTCTTCAATGATGGGAGAGCGGGGGGGAAGAGTCAATGAGGACGCTCACTTTACGAGCGAGGCATAAAACGGGGAAGTCACGTACACCGAACGCGAGTGCAACAACGCTTATTTTGCAAGGTACTTCGCGATGTCCGTGTAAGAGCGCACTGTACCTATTATTCGGACGCTATAAATATACCGTATCCTGCACGTTAAATCCTGAAATTGGTCAAAAGGCTCAGATTCATCTGGTGCACATTGGAGTCTAATGCGGGGTAGTCCGACTTCGCAGGCAACCCCCGCGTCCTAAGAAGGAAGAGTGACGCGAATACTTGCACCGAGAAGGGCCGAAAGGTGGGCAAGACGCGTCTCTCCTAGCTAGAGCGGTGCAGCTGTGAGTACTCAGAAGTGCGGATGGCACCGGCCGAAGCGGGTGAGAAAGTTATTTGACTTCTCCGTGGTGTCTCTTTCGTCGCTTTTGGTTCTTCGTTGCAGTTTGCCATTCGTAAACTGGCCGAAGAGCGGGGTAGTGGTTCTGCTAGTCGACATCTTGTTTTCGGCCAAAATTGAATCATGCTGCATGACGTCCGGCATATGCACGCCGGTGATTTTAATGTAACTTGTTTATGTAAAATACGTGAAATGGCCTGCCAAAAAAACTTGAAATCCCCATAGCCAATTATCACGACTCTGGTGGATAATCTGATACTTTCTCACTAGATGTCTTTAGGAGGCGTGGAGTGGAAAACAAAGAAAGTTGGATGTAAAACGCATTGGCAACGGACTTGAGATATCATACGTCGGCCACAACCAAGCTTCTGATTCTGTTTGTGGAGCGTTACAGATTGAAAAACACTAGGTATCCGGGTACTCGATATCAAAGACAGAATTCGGTGAGTTAGCGGTGTATATTTCATCCGAAGAGTTGCTTGTTGTTGACACGAATGGCTCAATGAGAATTCGTTGTTTTCTGCTGTTCCTACGCAACCAATGTCATGAGATGTTTAGGGCATGAGGGGGTCAAGGTGGGGCAGAAGACTCCCTGTGAGGGGTTTTGAATATATTAGGAGAGGTGTGATAGGGATGAATACCTATGTGATGCCCAAAATGGCAAGTCTGAACATGGACCCTAGGGGTTTAGCGCGTTCAATGGTTTGCTTGAAGCTTCTGGGCAAGCAATGAGGCTTTTATGTTTTGCCTGCGGCTATGCAGATAATGGTATCGTAAGTACTGTGTATTACAGGCCTTGAGGGATGAATGGGAGTGCGTCGTTTACAGCTTTTGAATTGAAACGGGTGTATCGAGAATTTGCTTGGAAGTAAAGAGAGGCTCGGCAGCATGCAGAAGAAAGAATTGGTATTGCGAAGAAGCGTGGAATATTTCAAGTGCGGAGGGGTGAATAGATACGGAGGAGAATGCAAGGCTTAGTTGGAAGTCGGAAAGGAGGTGCGGTTGAAAATACGGATGAGCGGGCCCGCGTGAGGGACCGGACGGCGTGCCGAACGCTATTCAACGGAGGAGCGTCTGGATTGACGACCGAGCACGAATGCCAACGTAGCAGCCAACGTTGTAGATAACGGTGGCGGGGATATTCTTCAGAAAGAGTCAGGGTAGTTCGGGACAGGACAAATACGCGAGCTGAGGGCGGCTGAGTACAATCGCTTCATTCGCGTCGTTGAGTTCGGCGGGCACGGCGCGCCTCTGACGGACGCTGTGCGGTATTTGGACGATGGGCGGCTGGCCAGCACCACGCCGAAAAATCACAGAAATCAGCAGAAAATGGACAAGAATGACGGTATTACAACCGTAGTATAACAGCAGTATAACAGCAGTATAACAACATTATAATATCCTTGGCTGTCTGCGCAGAGTCGTGGTGACCTCGGACGGATTTACTGTGCGGGATGATGAGTTGAAAAATAGAGTAGGCATTCTTCCTGGCAATATACCATATTTGAGAATGCGAGACCCAGGGCCGGGAGCGTTGCGCCGGCGAAACTATATTAATAAATAATATTCGCCTTGCCATATGCGGAAACGAGGCCATAAATAATGGCAATATCTGCATCCGTTCGTCTACACCATTTGGACTTGAATTTTTGCCCCTTCGTTTCGTCGCTTTCAGTCTCGTGCTCTTGTCCGAAGAACTCTCTCTCTCTTCATATAAAACTAATCATGCGTCTCCGCTCCTCGCCCCCTCCAACTCTGTCCCTCGCGCCCCTCCCACCGACCCCCGCGCCCTCAGCCACCTCCACCGTCTCACCCGTCGACCCCAAGCGCGAGCCCACCCCGTTCGACGAGCTCCCAATGTCCCATCTCATCTCCTTCCCCATGATCGACTCTCCTACGTCAGGAGATCCAGTCGATGCCTCAAACCCCTTCGAGCCATTCCACACTCTTCAGAACCAGTACACATCCTATCAGTCATCCACATCTTTACTCCGTGATGCCTTTGACTACTACCGCCTCCAAACTAGCAATACGAGCCCCATCTCCGATGCGCTCAACATGTCTCTGCACGCCCCGGCACTCAAGCCTCAGCTGCATGCACACACCCTCCCAGATCATCTCACCAGTCCCCTCTCATACCCTGCACCCATTCAACAGCAGCAGTCTCCTCAGCAGCAATGCATTACCACCTCCCACCTCTTCTCAACTCCAGCGCTCACGGTTCCTCGGCCTGTAAAGGCTTCATCACCGCCTATGGATGATGATGGTACGCCAATCATTTTCCTTGGTACCTTTCCATCTTTTCATCTAACACCATGGCCTCAGCTTCTCCCCCACCAGCATCCTCATCATCCCAGTCACCTACTCAGAAAAAGCGACCTCCGCGCGCCGCCATTTCGACCAAGGACTTTGTTCCGCCTGATGTCAGTGGTCTTTCCAAACGCGAGGCGCGCCTCGTCAAAAATCGCGCTGCTGCATTCCTCAGCCGTCAACGCAAACGTGAAGAATTCGAGTGCATGGAGGTGTGAGTTACTACCAAGGGTCCTCAATGTCCATTTCTTATCTGACATTCACGGCAGTCGTGTCGCTCGACTCGAGCAAGAGAATGCTCGGCTCCTTGCACTTACCCAGTCGTCATCACGCTCGCCATCACCTTCCTCCTCATCGAAACCTGCAAAATCCGAGCCCACAGAGCTAGTTGACGCCGAGCTTGCATCTCTACGCTCAATGCTTGCCCAATCTCGGGCACGGGCAGCTGAGCTAGAGTCCGAGGTTACACGGCTTCGGTCGTCTGGATCAGACTCTGCGACGTCAAGCTCCGACGCAGGGTCGGACGCCGGCTCCCCAGGGGCACCCATACAAGTGAAGCGTGAGAATGTGGGAGCTGACACACTCCCCAAACGCACTGGTGCAGGTCTTTTCGGTGTAGTGCTCCTCTGTGCACTTCCCAGCCTTCTTTCTTTCCCTGCACCCGCTGTCCCATATGCTACTAGTCGATTCGCTTTCGGGTCCGGCTCACATCACCCAAACCGGGCGCAGGCCGAGTCCTTACTGGACTGGACAGGCATGGACATCGATGGCGAAAGCAACTCTGGTTCGCGTCGCAAAGTACACCTCCCACTATCTTTCCTTAATGGCCAGACTGGCGCAAGTGATCTCTTGCAAGGCTTCACCTCTGGCTCGGGTTTCGAGCTAGTACCTTCCCCAGACCTTGACTCTTCGACCGAGGCCGAATTTGACGTCAGCTTTGTTCCCTCCGCCGCTGAGGGAAAGATCCGTGTACGCATCGAGACACCGTCTGAGCCGAGCCTCATCCGGGGCGGATCAAGCTCACCATCCAGCCTTGGTAGTGGTAGCCCTGCACTTGGATTTGCACAGACCTCACCTTCAGACGGTTGGGATCTTGACTTTGCCGCCCCAGAACACGCCCCGGGTATGATGTGGGACACGGCTGCCGCAGGTGCCAATGTTGACGTCTCACTCTTCACTTCCTCGGCCTCTGCAACTGGCCGACGGAGAGTTCGGATCGCTTTAAAAAGCGGACCGGTTGCCGGTGCAGAGGGCGGCGAGTGGGAGGTTGAAGTCCGGTGACTGGTTTAACTTGGTTATTTTTTTTTCTTCTCTTCTTGCTGCTATGCATGTATTTCCTCTCTCCATACCTCCTGGTCTCTTGGAATTCGCGTACTTCTTTATCTCGTAAAATGCTGTCTCAACACATTGTCGATTTCTTGTCTGTCTCTAGGAATTTGTTAATAGGAAGAATAAGAAAGTCTCACACACATCGCGGATTCGAATTAGATACCCCGGGCCATGATATGACCGTACTGCCAGGGCCGGGCCGAGACCTTGCAGGGACTAATTGCACAAATGCCGACCAAGGCACACCAATTGTGTTTGAAAATTTCGTCTTAATTAGGGAGGAGATATACAAGGGAGCGTGATTCCGGACCGAAGGCACTCATGTGGATCCAACTCTGGATTCATGCGTGGATCACAGGAGCGGGGAAGCGGTGGGCACTGGGACACAGGGTATCGAACTTCTGGAGAACAACACACGACGCAGGGAGCTCGTGAACCGACCGACGGTGTTTAAAGTTGAGGCAGTCGCACATCACGATCCCCGAGGATCCGTTCCTAGTTTGGGAAGGAGAAAGTGTAACCGGGTCAATTTCGCAACCGCTTCAATTTCGCGACCTTGCAAAGGGAGTGTGAGGGCACATGAGATGGCTTATAGTAGGAGGTTCCGGGAGGCAGTGTGAATTGTGTCTGGAATCGGAAGCGGAGGGTCGAGACCATCAAAACGGAGGTTCTGGTTGCGAGTCCGTTGAATGAGTTAATGAGAAGTTAACTTGCTCGCTAGAGCGGCAGTAAACTTTGATAAGTCCTGTGGGGAATGATAACCTCTTATCCTCTCGCCATCCCAAGACAAAACAAGGCAAGGGTCTTCCTCCTGATTTGTTTGAAGGCACTGCATCTGCTCGAACGCAAGAACCGTAAGTGTTGATTGTTTTTGCTTTACAATCGATGTTTAGAAGTCTTGATTTGACCCCTGAATACTCGTTTCATGCACTTAAGCTGGCAACTTGAAGAAGTGCGTTTGAAGTGGGTCTGTATATGGTTAATCTCTCAAGGGGAAAAAATGATCCCGCCAAACACTGTAGGAACACTCACCACATAAAGAGGTAGATCCTCAATTCTATTGTCAATGGCCTTGGTCCCGGTAAGGGAGGTGTGAAAAACCCTGTAGGGATTCAATTGCTGCTCCTGGAGAGAAGGGACAAGGTCTGGGTCGATAAGTCTGCTTCTCTGTAACTGCACAGGCCGCTTCACCCGAACAATTGAATGGGAACGTTAGGCACCAAATTCCATAGGGAAAAAAAAGAATATCAACGGCGGCGGCGTAGTGATCGTCGAAGTCTCAGGCCGATCAGTTACTGAACACATATTGAGCAAGTGTACCAACACGGTAATTCCAGAATCCGAGACTAAACTAAGAAAAGAACAACTTCAAGTAGTGGGTGTACTCACCCTAGCTAAGGTTCCTTGACTTGAGCGCGGTTCCGATTTTTTTCTAGTAGGGACAGTGGCTGCCCGGTGTTGGGGTGAAGCAGTGGGGGTAGTTGACGAGATTCAAGGTTGTACCACGTGTTTAATCCATGGGGCTTAATTAAAATTCTCATCGTCAGAGAAGACAAAGACGGTGAAGCTGAACTTCGATCGCGTCTGACTTCAGTTTTCAAACACGGCGCGTCACACTCGTGACATGTAAGATCACGTGACAGGCGCGTTTGTCATTTTGACCGTGCAGCGGCGCCCGCTCTTTTGATATGCAATATTTGCACTGATTAGAACTTTGAAACAGCACTTAAAGTCTACCATAATGATAGGGAAAATGTTACCCCCTGATATGAGCGAAATTGGGCACAAAAAACAAGAGTTACATCATCTTTTCCTGATACAGACGTGCTGGCAACCACCTCGGTGCTCTCCTGAGGAAAGGGTAAGGGAGATGTATGTTAGTGTGAGTGCTGCGGTCCAGAGTCGGGATATACGGGAGCCTGAATGTGGACCTTTTAAGCGGCCAAGTTGTGACCTATGCATTATACATACACCTCTTACAATCAAGGTCTACCTTGACTCTGATGGATAAGCAATGCATGATTTCCGGGATCTGCCTATTTTGTATAGGAGTGCTAGACCTTGTTAACAATCTTGTACTATGTGAGCTTGAAAACGCCGATCAATGACATGTTTAACGGTATGTTGCGATATTCTAGAAGCCGTTGCCTCGCGCTGCCGCGAAACCTATCTGTGACGTATACCTGGATCCGACGTGAACGCACTCGGGATGTTGTAACCCCCTAAATGCCAGGGACGAGTGTGGAGAAGAGAGGGATCAACACCAGGCACGTCAATAACGCTCAGTTACCAAAACCAGCGGTTGCGTTCATTCGATATACATGACCTAGACGGGTATGAAAAGTCCGTTCATAATGTGGCTATAAGCTTAGAAATAAGCCGTCTCAAGTCGGGTGGACCTCACCATTTATGACACCGCAGTGTTTTAGGTTCTGATATGGGTCAATTATCCGTAGTCCGAAGATACCCTCCTCAAGCTCCTGAGTCCCGCATATCGTGTCGTTGACAGGTTGTTGCTATTAAGGGATCCTGCTACTATTGAGATGATGGTTTTGGTGAAATTATTGGTACAAGCAGGCGCTCTCAGCGTGGGTGCTGGCTGTCAGGTTATTGCCACGGCAATCTCAAGCATGAAAAAAACGCCGATGTCGGTATGTCTGACACCGAGCTCATGCATGGAAGCGCGATATCGGTGACCATGGAAGCATGGGACGTTGGGGGGCTGGGAGTCGAGACTCGAGTATAGACTCAATGCGCAGTGTGTTGTTCCACAGCGCATTCGGTGATGAGGTAGTGGTGGAGCGTCGGCAAGCGCCCATCAATCAGGTTCGTCTATCCCCATTACTTTTTGGAACATATCAGGTCTCGACTCTCGACGCACCTTCAAGCAGCGTGGAGTAGCGCGGTGGGTGCGAGTAGCGCCCAAAGTGAGCGACACGGGGAGACGTATATTCCATCGGCTACGAGACTTGATCATAATGCACAGCCAAAATTCGATCATCTGTATTACTGGCGTCATCTACGAGCAATTAATGGCAATGAGAGGAAAAAATGAGATGCTTACGTACTAGGGCGTTACATGAACTCGGAACGGACCTTGTGCTCCGTTGCCAGCAGCTCATCGTCTCCGTACGGAATGCAGCATGGCAGCACAAGATGTCACATTCGAAAGGGGTTAGGTCCAAACGGCAAGGCCCGGCCACGGCAAATAAAGGCGATCAGTCGATGTACGGAGGCGTCGGAGAGCTGAATAAACATATATCGGAAGATTAGGCCACGCAGCGAGGCGAAACAGCGCGATTTGTTGTGCGTAGAGTGCTTCGGGGACGATACGGGGCGCGCGTGCAGAATGCGGGGAGACGCCAACCGATGTTCCGGGCTGTCGACGCTGTCCGACAGTGTGAACGCCAATTGCAGCGGAGTCGTAAACGGCATACTGGCACAGAGCCAAAGGCTGCAGGCGTGCTATGAAATTGAATCTAAATTCACACTACAAGTGCACTGGAACAGCGATTGATTGTGTTATATTTGAAACGAAAGCTTATTATATGCAAAAATTATCATGAACAAGCGGGCATGGGATCTGATGTGGGTGTCGGAGTTTCAATGTGCCCTTAGAGTGAATCGCCCTCGGTACATCTCCATCCGCACTGCACCCAAGTTGCTCTGCACCTCTTTGTCCGCGTCCATCCTGCTCACGTCTGCACATCTTCTATCAGTGCGAAGACTTATTCTACTACCACCATTCTGTCACCCTCCTCCTCCTCCACTCTGCTAACCGGAACCCCACCAACCGAGCACTATGGGTGGATGCCAGAGTGTACCGAACAAGAGCGAGAAGGAGCGCTCGGACGAGATTGACAAGCAGATTGAAGAGGATGCGAAGAAGTTTAAGAAAGAGTGCAAAATCCTCCTCTTGGGTGCGTCTCGCTGTCTCTCCGTGTCACCGCATCTCATTTTCATGTCTCGTTGTACCAGGCTCAGGCGAGTCGGGCAAGTCCACAATCGTCAAGCAGATGAAGATCATTCATCAGAATGGATACACCCGCGATGAACTCCTGGTCTTCCGCCTCGTCGTGTACGATAACCTAATCGAGTCAGCGCAGGCCATAGTCAAGCAAATGCGCAAGATGGGTGTAGACCCAGAAATTCCGGCCAATCGGGTTGGTATCAGCACTATCTCTACTGATATGTAACTGATGATGTCCGTATCCTAGTCCCATGCTGATCGTATCCTCGACTACCGAGTCGAGCATGAGCAGACCTTTCTGTTGTCGCAAGAAATTGCACAGGCTATCCATCAATTATGGCAGGATCCCATCATTCAGAAAGTCATGGATCACTCGTCCGATTTCTATCTCATGGACTCGGCGGGATAGTCAGTGTGCATTGTTCCCCATTGTGCGGTCAAGGTTGACGTGTGATCCGCAGCTTCTTCTCGGAGGTATTGCGAATTGGAGAGCCTGATTTCGTGCCGACAGAGATGGATGCACTAAGAGCACGAAAGAAGAGCGCGGGCATCGCGGAGACACGATTTAACATGGGTCAGGTGAGCACCTTCTATTTTGGTATGAGAGGCATTTGTGCTCCATTGCTATGGGGGACGGGGTGCTTGTCCCGATATGCAATTCCTTGTTGGGCGCTTTCCGGTGTCATTGCTGACCAACTTCCTCGCAGCTCTCGATACACATGTTCGACGTCGGCGGGCAACGTTCGGAACGGAAGAAATGGATCCACTGCTTCGAGTCTGTGACGTCTATAATCTTCTGCACCGCCCTCAGCGAATACGACCAAGTGCTATTAGAAGAGGGCAGTCAAGTACGTTTCATCGGCGCTTATCTCATCCAGTGCCCTAACTACTGTATCCTCTTACAGAATCGCATGATAGAATCTTTGGTGCTATTCGAGTCCGTGATCAACAGCCGGTGGTTCCTGCGGACGTCTATCATCCTCTTTTTGAATAAGATCGACGTGTTCAAGCAGAAGCTACCGAAAGTCCCCCTGGAGCGATATTTCCAAGAGTACACTGGCGGGCCCGACATCAACAAGGCGGCGAAGTACATTCTCTGGCGGTTTATGCAAAAGAACCGCGCACGTCTCAGTGTTTACCCACAGTACGTAATCCGCTGCTTTGTGCTGCGGTACATTTATGGATTGCTCCGCTCCCAGTCTGACGCAAGCGACGGACACGGGTAACGTGCGACTAGTATTCGCTGCCGTCAAGGAAACAATCCTCCAGAACGCGCTCAAGGATTCGGGTATTCTTTAACCCAGGCTTCGCGCGTAGTGCTGTCGAGACGCTAGATCTCTCTGTGACTACTTTTCTCTGCTCATCTTGCCCCTGCTCGTGAAGATTAATTTCCCGTACGGCGCAGGCCTGCTGCTATACTTTTTCCCCGTTATGCTTTGGGTTTACCCGTATCCAATCAACACAGCCACCAAAACCAACACCAACCACACACCTCTCACACACCCACACCATACCACACCACCACTCGCCGGCGGCGATTCAGGACAGCTTTGTGAACGCAATTATCAGCGCCGGCGTCACGTCCCTATCTCTGGCCGACTACGTGTTACACTACTGCAGCGCGTTTTGTGTGCCAGGGATATGGCCCGGACTCGCCAACCGGAATACCAGCTCTCCTCCATTTCTGTCATGAACCTTACACCCCCGCCCTATTCTTCTTTCCCTCGCGTTCGCACTTCCCTTCGTCGCATTCGCCCTCGCCTGATGTCTGCCGGCCTGCCGCCTCCCCCCTTCCCCGCTACCACACCGTCCTTCTATGTCATCCTCTTTCAGTTCATCGTCATTTTATTATTTGTTCCGCAACTTTGGGGCGCCGGGCTTCCTTAGTTCGACACTAGCCATTTGGTCACCTTATTAACCCTAAACCATACCGCCTCACCGCCCCGCCCTCCTCGTTTCACTACCCCCGCGCGTCCGTACGCCCTCCTGCTCGCGATGTTCGTGTTTACGCCGTCATATCCTATCCTACAACCATGTACGACTACGTGTAGTTTTTCACTTGCTTGCATCTATTTTTTCCGAACTTGCTTAGCGCTGTTATGTCGTAGATACCAGCCTTAACGCCCTAGGTAAAAATGCACGCACGAAATGTGACAATAAAAAAAGTGTGCGTTTCCAGATCATATCTGATTTTCCGGTGCTACGTTTGTGCTATACATAACACGGTGGCGGCGATGTCCAGGACGATGCTACGTGATCTCGGTGGCAATGTGTGCATGGTCACTAACGCTACCCTTCGAAGGGCGGTACTTAATCCTGGTCATCACGCTTCGCACTATCATCCAATAGTAATGTCTCCGAGTCGGCAGCAGTTCGGACATGCTTGTGCAAGGCCGCCAACCGTGAGAGCGGGGTGCAGTATCGTCGTCAGGTCTGGTGCCGGTGTAGCGAAGTCCTCTCATCTCACCAAAAAAAAAAAATTTCCCGCCATATTTGATGCAATGACGGATCAATCGGTGTATCGGCATCGACCCTATTTCACAGCGGGAACAGCAGCATCTCATATTCCTCCCGGATGAAAATCCGCCCACCAGGTCCGCTCCATCATTCCGCCTTTTGTCAACCAATGGCAAATGAATCGCAATATGTAGTCGGCAGTCACGTGCATTCTGCCTTGGTTTCATTAGCCCTTCCAATCCATGGAAGAGGCTTGGAGCTTCTTACAGACCCAGATTCTCCCGTGTAGCAATGGGTCGTATACGGCTAGTCCATGGTGAATGAACAAATGCTGCAGCTGTTGGGTGTCGCATTTCGCAGTGTGGGCGAGGGCGGGATTTTCGAGGCACGGGGACAGGAAGGATCGACGAGAGGAGATGAGCATGATCGTCGATCACGCGGTTCTAATGCGCTGTTCCCATTCCTTGGCTACCTCGCTTACCTCATCTTTCCCCGGCGCCAAGCTACCTCGGCGTTCTTCAACCGGGAGAACGGTCGTCCCATGCATCCCGACCATCTACTCCTCTCTGTTCCTCCGCCTGTCCTACAATAGCAGTACCTATCGGTCGATTTCATATGAGGTCATTGCGGCCATAGCGGATTCAGATATAATGTGTTGTGTTGTGTGGTGCGGTGGTATACAGTAAACAAACAAGCTTGTATACAAATAAGCTTGGCGTGTACAAGCAGCCCGTAGGGGCGATAGTCTTAGCGTCTCGTATTTTGTGTCAAGAGTTCTGTAGAGACTCTTGGAGCGCGTCTTGCGCCGTGGAGAGGATTTAGATGCTGTCGGGTGCTATCATGCACAGGAGATGTGGCGCAGTGAGATGTAGATAGATCTGAGCAGTGTGCAGGTGTGTAGGCGCGTGAAGGTTCTGAGGATAGAAATAAATAAATGGTTAGGAAGATAAAATGCGAGGATAGGTATATCGCACGCACCCACATTCACGTTCACGTTGTCATTGTTTCCCAACGTCACCGCACAACTCCTCGCCTCAATGAGGTGTGATGCCCATGCCTCCTTCTACCCTCCCTCCTCCCTCCTCCCCCTCATCAATACCTCCAACACTTCCATCTGCGCCCTCACCTCCTGGATATCGCGCCCCTTCGCAGCGACGTCTGCGCGTGCGAGAGCAAGCTCAGACGTGAGGTGTGCGAGGCGCGATGCGACAGTGCCAGAAGATGGAGGTGCGCTGGGCGCGCGGGTGTGAGAAACTACGTCAGGCGCTGAGTGGAGATATTGATGGGGTATGGACGAAGAGACCGTAGATGGTGGGTGAGTGAGCGATGGATCGAGGGGCGGTGTGAGGGGGGGAGAGTGTGCGGGTGGGAGGCGGGTCGAGGCAGCGAGGGGGGTAGAGTGTATGGGTGGGGAGTGGAAGGGCGATGGGGGGGAATTCACGGTGAGTTGTGTATGATTAGTGGGTTCGTCGAGCGCGGTGTCGTTTAGCATGTTACCAGCTCCGCCCTCGTACACGTCTTCGAGCTCCATATCTGCTTCTCCGAGAGGGGAATCGGCGGGTGCGGACGTGAATGAGTTCGGGTGTGCGTCCGAGTTTGAGTACGAGGACATGTTTTTGGGATGTGGATTTGTGTTCGGACTTGGATATGCTTGTGTCAGATGTGGTGTTGAGCTTTGATCGGGGTTTGGTTTCAGAAGTGAGTTCGGATACATACATCTTTCGCGCTGCAAATAGAGTAGCGTCAGCACTTGCCCACTGTAACAAACACATCTCCTACCAAAATCTTCAACTCCCCTTCCAACCGGCGTACACACTTCCTCAGCTCCTCTTCTGTGGCGCTCGCAGTGGCTTTCACGAGGAGGAGCTCCTGACGGAGGGCGCGTTGGGACTTTTGGAGGCTATGTGAATACAATAAGTATAGAAACTAGGGAGACAGAAAAACAAAACAAGGAAAAAAAAAAACAAAGAGGGGGAGAGAGAGAAGCGCGTGTGTGAGCGGATCGGGCGATGTGCGTACCGGATGCATTTTTCCTCGATCGGCAGGACGCTCTTGGGGCGCTCGTCTCTACGCGTTTCATCCCCACTTTCCTTATCGTCACCTCGGTCCGGTCCGGCAGCTCGAAGCACAGCAGCTATGTCATCCCGTTCAGCCTGAAACGCTGAGGAGCCGCTGTCGAGGGCCGCGGGTGGGTGGGTAAGAGCCAGGGGTGCGGGAAGTTCTGGAGGCTGGGGCGGAGATTCTGGGGGAGAGGGGTGTCGGGCTTTTGGAGGCTCCCGGACCGTCGCTGTGGAGTCCGACTCGCGAGGGGGTGACAACGTGGGGGGGTCTGAGTCCGGATCCGGGGCCGGGTCTGGACGCGGCTGCAACACAGAAGAAGAAACGCGATGTATGGCGAAATGTCGCTGCACGGTGCAAGAACAACGCACCTCCGTCTCCGCCGTTGCCCCTACCTCTACTTCCACCTTCCGCATAAGCCCCTCGACCTCAATAGCCAACGCACGCTGCCTCATCGCCGTCTCTTCCCGCACTCTACGTGTCTGCTCCTTCGAAAGCCCTTGATAGATAGGCACGTGGGCTGGGGATGGAGCTGGGCGAGGGTTGCATATGCAGGGCTGGTAGTTATGCAGTTCGACGTCGCGTCGTGCGATTTGGGCTTCGAGCGTGGCGATCTACACGGTGAGACAACGTGGCGAGGGGGTTAGTGATGGTGGATGTAAGTGAGGGGATGGGGCGTACGCGTGCGTCGGAGGCGAGCTGGAGCTGGGTGAAGGCATGTTTTTGAGCGGAGAGGTCGGCGGTTAGGGCAGTGAGGAGAGAAGGGAAGTAGCTCGCGGGGGTGGTATGGTCGTTATGGATGTGGGTTTTTGCATCTGCCTCTGCACAGGACGGTGGGGACGCAAGGGGCACTTCACACCGTTGGTTAGTAGCTGGGCGAGTTGGAGGGCTGGAAGAAGAACCTAGGGGATATGGCAGGTGGATACGAGCATGTGGAAGAACACGAGTATCATTCGCAATTTCGACTAGCGAAATACAGTGGCACATGAAACGAGCGAAAAAAAAAAAGCAAAAAAGAAAAAAGAATAAGCAACGTGCCAACAAACTCCAGAATCGCCGCGATCCATGGAAAGGAATGCATCCCACCTTTCTCAACGAGTCTCGCGACGTCCTCGCGCCACTGGTCACGTTCCGTCTCTGCTGCCTTTGCTCTGGCTTTTGCAGCACGATAGCGTGCGCGAAGGGCCTGTGTGTGAGTGTGTAGCTGGTCGAGCTCCTGGGTGTGATTGCGCTGGAGCTGGTCGAGGGCATCGAGGGTGTCAATGAGGCGGGTTTGGAAGATAAAGCAATGAGTGTCGAGGGCGTGAAGCTGGGCCTGGAGAGGCGGAGCGTGTTTCTGCGAGGGTTTGCCAGTAGGCATGGCGGGGCGTTTCAAACACCGCTTTGCACGGCGTCTATTGTGAGCAGTCTGGACTCTGCATGCAGAAACATCCGTTTGCTTTGCACTCCGATGCGCGTCGTCTTTTTGCGCACATTTACTAGGAAATGAAGATTGAGTTTTCCTATCGGAAGGGATGCACGAAACAGCTAGCTCAATTAATGAAAGTCATTTGTACATATGTTCTCGAGATTCTAGCGAAGAGAATGGGAGCCTAAGACATCTGTATCTAATTGGGTGGATGAGAGGCCGTTTTAGGCTTCCTGAGGTTTTTCCAAATGACCTGAGCAGTTTCGAGCTTGCAGGTCTGATAGGAAATGTAAAGGACATATGAGTGCAGATTATCACAAAGAGATCATGACATTATCTCACCTGTAGCGTGCTGGGTCAACATGTCGGCTGTTTGGAACATTGTGCAAAGTTGTAAGGGGAATAGCCAGCCCTACCCCCAAATTTCCACCTACCGACCAACATAGAACATTGATTCAATGTTCGATGTTTGGTGCTGAGCTCCCGAGGTGTCAAGGTACTGAACTCCTGAGGCCTTATTGCTTGGCCCTGTAGTCTCTGTCTTCATTTCCATTCCTCTTTCCTTCTCTTATCTTCGTATTCTCTTTCTCACTTAAACCCTTGCCCAACTTCAGTCAGAGGTCTGCAGACACCAAGCTAACGAGAAGTCCCGACGACTCCCATACCCCCAAGGGTGTTCTTTCCCAGTGATTGCAAGGAGGACTCCTTACATCCCCTTCTATTGTTCCCATTCCATTTCCTCTCCCACTTCCCTTATTCTTTTCTATTGGAGATCCCACATTATTCTTTCATTGTGTCACTCCTATATTCTCCCTCCTGCTTTATCTTCTATTTTCCTTCACTTCTCTATATTTTCCTAAGCCTTTATCACTTCACTGTTGTCCTGGGCTTACTTCATCTTTTTTCACTATTTAAGTGCCTGCTTATGTATGCAAACGCACATGCTTTTGCATATGTAATCAGCACTCGTCCTTGAGCTGGCTCAGGACGCCTCAGAAGCACTTTCCCCATTAGGTAGCACCTTTGGCAGATGGGTCCTTAGACTTTTCTCTTCGGATTCCCATCTGCTAGGTGTGTATTATCTCCTGTAGTCTTCTGTAGGCTTATATATGCTTCGGATTCCCATCTGCTAGGTTGAGTGTGATAGTCCACTCCCTTCAGAGGTTGCCCTTATAAAAGTTCCCATGCTGTGACCACACTTTCATTTGCTCTCTCATGGCATGGGGCAAGAAAGTCTCAGAAGACTTGGCTTGGACCGTCATGCATATGCTGCCGTTGGTGCCACTTCATGAGATCTCCACGTACACTGGCATCAGCACCTGCAAAATCTTATCCATCAGGGCACTGCATCTTCGAACTGGCAAGGTTGTGAATGATGTGGCAGCATGCCAGGGGAGGGCTGCTTTGAGGAGTATCGATGTTGATGTGAGTCAGTGGCATTTTTACCATGGCCACTTATCAAGAGTTAAAGCAGCTGCTTCATGGGTGCTTGCGCTGACAAGCATGATACTCGACAGCGCCTACTACACTACAAAAGACACTCACTGCACACACGCCTATCATCATCAGCTTTTGCCAGACCATCATCTGCTGTGCTACCTCCAGTCTGCCAGACACATCATCTCCACACTCATTCTATTTTTCATCGATTCTATTTCCAATATGCCATCCAGCATTGCCGCCACCACATCCCATGACTCATTTCAGATGACCGCCAAGCCAGACATACACATTGGACCACACGTTGAACTTCCTAGTCGGCGTTCTCCCCTTGATGTTCATTTGTCCAGTCCTCCACAAGTCGCACATCGTCGGTACTATCCTCTATATGTCAAATCTCCTGAAGGTCCATTCCGAGGATTCCCCTCATATCCTCCTTATTGCATTCATGATTGCATATGGGTATTCAATCAAACCTTCCATGCTCCCTTCTACGTCATCGGTTTTGACCCAAACTTTGAACCAGTGAATGGTTGGCATCGCATCGTCCTCAGGAATAACTGGTACATCAAAGAGCATGGACCAGGAACAGAGATTTGCTACGGTTATGTGCCTAAGGACTTCATCAAGAAGGGCTCATCTTTGTTCCCTCTCTGGAGGAAATTCGTATCCAAGTGTCGTGATTGGTTCACATGTTTCTGAGTCGTCATCAAGTCACATGACTCACTTACTCATCTTCGGAGATATTTGACAAGCGACTGGAATCCTATTGGACGGCTATGACTCATTTTCATCACCTGACTCACTCGCTTCTCGGCTGTACTTCTATTTCCAATTGTTCCACATGGTCTATTGTCTGTGACTCACTTCTATTCTATTTCTGGCTTCTATTTCAAATTCGCTGCCACATTTCTATTCATTTCTTCGACCACCTGACTCATTTTTCCATTTCCTTACAAACCATCTTCCTATTTTGGTTTTCTGCCTCTCACCGTTAGTCATTTCTCCTGTCTGCTGTCAACGACATCATTGTATGGCATACTCGCATTGTTTGTTGTTCTGCTCATGTATATAAGGCCTGTTTCGCCTTAGTGTACCCCAATTCACCTCTTTCAGTTGGATTCACTCATCTAAGTCTAAGTCTAAGTCTACTGCTACGTCTACTACTACTATGTCTACATCAAGGCCAGCTTTGTCAATCACGTGACATTTGCTGTTGTATCTCGTCTACGCTTATGTCAGCGTATTATGTCATTATCTTCGTCACTGCTATGTTCTCATCTTCGTCTTTGTTCTACCTTCGTTGCTGCTGATAGCAAAGCGCACTGAGCCGAACACCAGTGTTAGTAGCCATGCAACGACGACACCGCTACCCACTGTCTTTGGGATCTATTTCCGAAAGTAAACCGACACTGTGAACAAGAAACATTCTCAAGCTCCAGACTTCAAAGTAGGTGACAAAGTCTTCATCAAAGCCAAATTTTTCTGCACAACCCGACCTTCAAAGAAGCTCGCTGAAAAATACCTCGAACCTTTTGATATCATCGCACCTGCAGGTACCAGTAATAGAGCCTTTATTCTCCGACTACCTGACAGTATGCGTGCTGTTCATCCATCTTTCCACGTTTCCATGCTAGAACCTGCAACTCCGAACGCAATCCCGAACCGAATACAGCCTCCGCCTCCGCCAGTTATTATCGAAGGCGAACCTGAATACGAAATCGACGAAATTCTGGACTCAAAGATAGACAATCGCCGATGTTGCAAGATACAATATTTAGTATGCTGGATGGGTTATCAAGGCACCAATGAAGAAACCTCGTGGATTCCCGCGACAGAATTAGGCAATGCTTCAGAGATCGTTGAAGACTTTCATCGCAAATATCCCAACAAACCCGGTCTGACTCTTCCTTAACTTTTCTTTCTTTTTCTGATTTTTCCTACATTTTATGTTCAAGTTCCTAATTACATTTCCCTTTGTTCCAAGAAATTCCGCCTCGCGCTTCCACTCAAATCCCAATTCAATTTTCCAATTCCCATATTTCATCCCTTTCCATTTCCTCCATCCTCACTTCCAATTCCCACTCCTGGTGCTGAACCATCCTTTATACCCATGTGGTAAGAATCTGTGTCTCCTCGGAATGCGTCCGCATGGAACTCGCATGATGATCGACGGACTTCCACAACTCTTGGATTTCCTTCACCAGCAACTCCACTGTTCCTTCCTCACCCGTATCCACGCCTTTCGTGACTTCTTCCGCAAATCCCGACGTTCCCGGTCGATGGCACATCCTCCCGTCCTTTGTGCATTCATCACATGTCGCATTCACTCCCTCCCCTATCGGCGAACAAAAAATATCCCGAACCCGACATCCCACACAACAATACTGTTCTTGTCCGACCTGGTTAATCGCAGATTCATGAACCCTCCTATGGGCAATGGTTCTCTCCACCACATCACTTTTCCTTCCCTGAGACTTTTCCTCCAATTTCTGGTCAGCCTTTCTCTCCTCCTTTTCTGCCTTTTTCTGCTCTGACCTTCTCCACTCCAATTTCTTTGCCGCTTCTTTTTGCAACTCCAAAATCTTGCGAATCTGTGCTTCTAAATCAGTCCCCAATTCCAAATCATCTTCGGAAATCAGGTCCTCAAGTGAGATAATCGGCGGCATCGACATTTTAGCTCAGAAGAGGGTAGGGATAAGAAGATCAGGGAACTGATAAGTCGAGCCCCATCCATCACTCTTATATATCATGTTAGGGGTTTCGCTTAATAACCAAACCAAACCTCCCACACTGATCTTAGGCCTTGAGGGCTCGGCCTTAAAGAGGAGATACTGTTAGAACCCAGATTCATTCTCAGCTTTTCCACTTTTCTCCAACATATTCCAATTCGTATTTCTGACTTCCTCCACCCATTTTTGCTTATCTCCATCCCATCTATATTTAGTCATTTTCATCAAAGATCTACATCTTCGGTCTTATGTCCATATTTACTTTCTACCCTGATCCCGGTTTTGCTCCATTTCAGATTTCCGTGTTCGTATCTTTCCGATTCAGATTATATCAATTCGTTATATACGACTCCTCCATGTACTCGTTAACCAGTTCGAATATTGACCCACCTTGACTCGATAACTTCTCACTTCCATTTTTAAGTCCTATCCGACTCTCCAATCTTGTCCGACTCTTCCAACATTCTGACCTTCCGAAATACCAGGACACAAAGGATCCAAGAGGGTGCAACCTATAAGTTGAAGCCAATGTCTGTACGTCTCGATCTCTGACTCCAATCCCGAACTCTGACATTCCGACAATTCCGACATCCGACAAGAAGAAATCTAGTTCATAACACTCACCCAGCAGAATATGCTGGGAAAGCAGATCTCAAAGAATTTGAGAACTTTGTCTCAGGAATCCTGAGATGGCTGGGCATGAATAGTCTACTGGGTCCATCCAGCATGGAACTCCAGTTGAACTATTTGGGCACTTGCCTCAAAGGCAAGGCATTGGAGTGGTATGCTCAAAATATCAAGTGTCATGATCGAGTCGTAATCAACTGGACCCTCAAGAGTGCAATCACTGGTTTACAACAGTGATTCCTACATGCACTCATGCACGGACATGGGTCAAAAAAGTTCGACACAATTGTGCAAGGGACTAGAACTGTTCAGGAATTACTGAACAACATTACAAAGTATGCAGCATGGATGATACATCTGCCCAATGAGTATACAATCTGCAAATGGTTCATAGCAGTGCTTCAAGAAGCACTGCATCATGAAGTCCTAAAACTAGGCTACATGACAGAATTCAGTTAAATAACTGAATTGTATGAAGCCGCAAAGGCTGTAGAGGATGCGTCCAGATATAACATCAGGTGGCATAAAATGGAGTCTGGCAGTGCTCACATGCCACAGGCAAAGCCCACTTCAACAGATAGTTGAAGTCAGGCCATGCCAAGTTCATCTCAAGCTCCCAATACAGGGAGCCGGCCTACAGCAAAGCAGATGACATATTGTCTGCCTAATGCTTGACCTCAAGCAGAGACGAGGCTGAGTGTACCGCAAACAGGGGTACATGCTACACAGAGAGCTGGAGCAGGAGCTCCCACCACTTCTCACCCTCCACGGAAACCTCCTGGAGGGTCAGGAGGTCAAGGATGTAGCACAGAGCTAATGTGCTATGAGTGTGGACAAGTTGGGCATATCAAGCCCAATTGCCTACAGTGGAAGAACAAACTGTGCATAGCAGGTGCACAGTTGGATGAAGTGGTTGAGCATTCAGGGAGTGCTCAAGAAGGGGAGGAGGAGCCACAAAGTGGTGAATTAGACAAACGAATGGACATCCAGGATGACCATGAGAGTGAAATCGGCGAACTAGTCACTGATTACCAGTTGGAAATCATGCCATATCAATGGGATGATGACGACAATATGAGGACGCAAAGCTTGTATTGAGTGGACAGAGTACATCTGCTAGGAGGATCATATGAGGAAAGGCAGTGCATATATCCGGTGCAAAAGCCAACTACCACAATTAGTGGTGCTTCAAATCACATCAATGACTTCCATATACACTGGGAGTCATAGATAGGACCATCAAGCCTATCTACAATCATTGTTTCAGACCACGTGATAAGACACGCCCCAAATGGGCACATATAGACAATCAAACAATCTTTGGATATTGGGAGATTGGTGGAGTCAGAGCCCACTGTCATTTAGACAGTGGGTGTGAGGGAGTCATGCTCTCTCAAGACTTCATACGAGCCATAGGCATCAAGATGTTCAAACTCAAATGTCCTATTGGTCTACAGCTAGCATGTGTCAACAGTAAGTCAACCATCAACTACAGAATGCACCCCAACATTCACTTTGGTGAGCATAATATCAAGGAATATTTTGATATAGCAAACATAGATTACTATGACGCAATACTGGGAACAGCATTCCTATGTAAACTGGGGATATCCCTCAACTTTACAGGTGAGGGATGCATCTGCATGGGAAAGCAAGTAATTCCAAACCATGCACATGCTTGGGAAGTGCAGCCGGACTACCAAAACCCTGCTGAACACAAGACTCGAATTGCAAGTCTTAAACCCAAACATGTGAGCCACACTCCGTGACTCGCAAATGGCTCCTCTTTGCAAGTGGAGCCATCAACAAGCCTGCCAGATGGGAGGTGAGACAAGGGAAAATGAAAAGAAAAGCAACAAAACATTGATGTTGGTCTACTCGACCAACATACCAACGGAATTACCGACAGGATTACTGGCACCAATCAACCATTATTAACAGCTGAGGACTTTCCCAAACTTAGGGAAAGATGCGAGCTAGAGTTTGCAGACCTCTTTGGAGGTGTGCCTTTAAAACTTCCTCCTTGGAGGGAGATCAACCACAAAATTAAGTTCGTGGACGAAACTAAACAGTTTCATTATAGATTACCGAAGTGTCCAGAGGCACTTCAAAATGAACTGATCGACAAAGTCAACTGGGATACCACTGCTGGTTGGTGGGTATCAGTGTCAGTATGTTCTGCAGTGCCAGCACTATGTATTCCAAAGACAAACGGAAAGCTCAGAACAGCGATAGACCTACATCTTCACAATGACAATACAGTGAAGGCCATTATGCCCTTCCCAGACCAGGATACAATCCAGCATGACATAGCTCGTGCCATGTACCAGTCTAGGCTTGACATGTCCAACATGTACAAACAAATAAACATAGTCGAGGAGGACATCAATAAGACAGCCTTCAATGATATTTGGCATGTTCAAGAGCCAGGTTATGCAGATTGGTGATTGCAACACGCCATCTACATTTCAATGTCTCATGACATTGATTTTTTGTAACCAAATTGGCCAATCAGTCCACATATACTTGGATGATATATTCATCTATTCGAGCTCTATCAAAGAGCACGAAAAACACCTTTGAAAAAAGGTGTTTGAAATATTACATGGGGCACATTTGTTCCTCAGTGGAATCAATCCGAGATCAATTTGTATTCACCTTGTATGGAGTGCCTTGGTCATATCATACATGACAAGGGCATCCATGCAGACACAGATAAGATGGAGAAGGTGCGAGGTTGGAGAAGACCTCAAACATTTAACGATGTCCAAAGATTTCTAGGACTCGTTCAGTATCTGGCACCATATATGCCAGATTTGATGGCGTATACAACTCCCCCATCAGGGAGTGCACGAAACAACAGGATGTTTCAATGGATGCCCTTGATGGATAAGTGTTTTGAATCAAAGCACTAGCATGTAAGGCTCCAATCTTGAAGCCTATAAATCATGCTAGTTCAGAACCCATTTGGGTTGTGACAGATGGCTCCAAGTCTGGAGTCGGAGCAGTTTACAGACAAGGTCTGGACTGGCTTGTCATCCAGCAGGGTTTCTTTTGAAGAAATTCAGTCCTGCGCAACAGTGTTACAAAATGCATGAGCATGAGGCAATCACTATCCTAGAAGCACTTATGAAGTGGGAGGATAAGCTTCTAGGTCACCAGTTCACACTGGTGACAGATAACAAAGGTCTCAAATACTTTGAGACACAACAGCATCTGTCCAACAGACAGGTGCGCTGGTGGGAGTTTCTCTCCAGATTCAATTATACCATGGTACATGTACCGGGGGTGGAGAACAAGGTAGCCGACTGTCTGTTGCACTACTATGAGAACAATAAGCAGGGTGAAAGTCACCCCGCAGAAGAATACCTCAATGCAGATGTGCAGCTAGATCCAGAAGGAGATTTTCTCCCAACAGATCGATTCATAGAAATACAAATGGCCATAGCGATTACAAGATGCGACAGAGCAGTGTGTCACTGACATGCAGCAGATGAAGCAAGCAGGGGAAGTACCTCCCACACAAGTGGAAGGTAATGAGGAGGACGATGTACTAGCTACAGCATCTGGTGCGGACTCAGAGAGTCTACGCTCAGACGTAGAATGTGAGTTTGACCTGAAATGAGTCGTAGCCAATGGCTATGGGACAGATCCAATCCTTAAGAAAGTATTGGCAAATCCTGAAGCTCACCCTAGATCTGGGGTGAGAAACGAACTGGTTTGGACAATGAACCAGTTCAACAAAGACATTGTGTGTCTTCCCCAGGAAGTTTTTTCCAAGGGGAGGAGAATGGTCGAGATAATTATCAATCATGCACATAGAGTAGTTGGCCATTTTGGGCAATTCAAAACTGACAAGTACATCAGACGATCATACTGGTGATCAGGAATGGCAGCTGAGATAGAGTCGTTCTGTGGATCCTGTGCAGCCTGTCAGGCTGCAAAGAAGGATAATAGACAACCAGCAGGGTTGTTACATACCCTGCCAATACCTGATAGACCATGGCAGTCTATTGGAATGGACTTCATTGGTCCATTGCCAGAATTGAAGGGTCATGACTATTTATTAGTCATGATTGACAGACTCAAGTTTATGGTGCATCTAGTGCCAACTACGACAAGAGTTATGGCACGACAAGTCACGTGGTTATACCTCAAAGAGGTAATACGCCTGCATGGAGTACCTGAGTCAATCATATCAGATCGCGACTTCAACTTCACCTCCATATTTTGGAGAGAATTGCAGTGGATAATGGGCACAAAACTGCTCATGTCCACAGCATTCCACCCACAGATGGATGGAGCAACAGAACGAGCCATTTGTTCTGTAGGGCAAATACTCCGCACTATAGTGCAGAGTGATCAGAAGGATTGGGCCAAGAAATGCCCAATGGTATAATTTGCACTGAACAGTTCAGTCAGTGCAACCACAGGATAAGCACCGTTCAAACTGAATGGTGGATACTTGCCCCATATCAGGCAAGTACTATAAGTGGATACTACCTTTAGAGGAGTAGGCCAGTTCGCACAACAAGTGTTGTGGAACTTAATTGATGCTCATGATGCAATCATCACGAGTCGAGTACAGCGACAGACACTGCGAATACCAGACACCGTCAGGGAAGGACATACAAGGTTGGACAGCTAGTATATCTGTCTATGAAGAACCTGTCCTTACCTAAAGGATGGGCAAAGAAACTAGTGCCCAATTACATTGGGCCTTATCAAGTTGTAAAGGTAGACAACTCCACCTCCAATGTGAAACTTGAATTACCTCCAGAGCTCACGGCTCAGAGGATACTTCCAAAGTTTCATGTGAGTCTAATCAGGCCACATATACCCAATGACGACAAACGATTCCCTTGTTGCAACATAAATTATATTTACAATTTTGGGAAGGAAAACAAACCAGAATGGTTCATGGATGAGATCATTGCTCATTGCGGGACTAGTGACTCCAAGTTGGAGTTACAAGTACAGTGGACATTAGGAGATGTCACCTGGGAGCCACTCTCTGCCTGCAGAGAGTTAGAAGTGCTAGATGCTTATCTAGAGCTGAGAGGAGTTGAGAAGCCATGTGAGCTTCCTAATCGTGCCTTATAGGCGCGATAATGACAAGGAGTGAGTCCTTAATAAAAGGATTCGACAAAAACATAGTTTGTGCCAGCGATTCACATGACGCAATGCTGTCATATGAATTGATCACATGACATGACGCGGTCATGAATTGATCACATGACACAATGCCATCATGTGAAGTGATCACATGACACGATGCAGTCATGAATTGATCATGTGACACGACACCGTCATGTAAATTGATCACATGAGGCGACAGGTGCACTTGCTGTTGGTTTACTTTTAGAAATGGATCCAAAAGACAGTGGGTAGTGGTGTTGTCGTTGCATGGCTACTAACACTGGTGTTCAGCTCAGTGCACTTTGCTATCAGCAGCAACAAAGGTAGAACGAAGATGAAGATGAAGACATAGCAGCGACGAAGATGATGACGTAATACACTGACGTAAGCATAGATGAGATACAACAGCAATTGTCACATGATTGACAAAGCTGGCCTTGACGTAGACATAGAAGTAGCAGTAAACTTAGAAGACTTAGACTTGAGACTTAGACAAATGAATCCAACTGAAAGAGGTGAATTGGGGTACACTAAGGCAAAACAGGTCTTATATACATGAGCAGAACAACAAACGATGCGAGTATGCCATACAATGATGTCGTCGACAGCAGACAGGAGAAATGACTAATGGCGAGAGGCAGAAAACCAAAATAGGAAGGTGGTTTGTAATGGAATGGAGAAATGAGCAACGGCGTCGAATAAATGAAGGGAAATGTGGCAGCGAATTGGAAATAGAAGCCAGAAATAGAATAGAAGTGAGTCACAGGCAATAGACCATGTGGAACAATTGGAAATAGAAGTACAGCCAAGAAGTGAGTGAGTCAGGTGATGAAAATGAGTCATAGCCATCCAATAGGATTCCAGTTGCTTGTCAAATTTCTCCGAAGATGAGTAAGTGAGTCATGTGACTTGATGACGACTCAGAAACATGTGAACCAATCATGACACTTGGATACGAATTTCCTCCAGAGAGGGAACGAAGACGAGTCCTGCTTGATGAAGTCCTTAGGCACATAACCGTAGCAAATCTCTGTTCCTGGACCAAACTCTTTGATATCCCAGTAGTTCCTGAGTACGATACAATGCCAACCATTCACTGGTTCGTAGTTTGGGTCAAAGCCGATGACGTGGAAGGGAGCATGGAAGACAGGGTCGAATACCTAAATGCAATCGTGAATGCGATAAGGAGGATAGGAGGGGAATGTTTGGTATGGGCCTTCAGGAGATTCGACATATAGAGGATAGTACCGATGATGTGCGACTTGTGGAGGAGGACTGGACAAATGAACATCAAGGGGAGAATGTCAACTAGGAAGTTCGATGCGTGGTCCAACGTGTTTGTCTGGCTTGGCAGTCATCTGAAATGAATCATGGGATGTGGTGGTGGCAATGCTGGACGGCATATTGAAAATAGAATTGATGAAGATGGAATGAGTGTGGAGATGACGTATCTGGCGGACTGGAGGTAGCACAGCAGATGATGGTCTGGCAAAAGCTGATGAAGATAAGTGCATGTGCAGTGAGTGTCTTTTGTAGTGTAGTAGGCACTGTCGAGTATCATGCTTGTCATCGCCTTAAATTTAAGCAATGAGTTTATTGCTGCTTCAAGGCTCTTTGCCACCCACTACCACACCCACACCAGTGCAAGTGTAATAGAGATTTCCACATGGACACCGATGTTGAATTTGGTGGTTGTCCCATCGCTCTAGCTTGTGTAGTTGCTTGGATATTGTTGTTTCTTTTCTTGGATGTATTTTGACTCCGCTTTGGGCGCTTATTAAGCGCCCTAAAGCGTAGGGGAACTGGGTGGATGACTCTCTAACTGAGTATCCATCCACTGTTCCCAGGTATGTGTAGTTACACTCTGTTTTCTTTACCTACTCAATAAACTGAGTATCCATCCACTGTTCCCAGTGCTGTGACAGTGTCCCCTGGTCTAAATAGGCCCTAAAGTGTCCACTTTCAATAGGTTATGGGCCCCGGGCTTTGATCTGCCTTATCCATCCTTTCCTGCCACTTTCTAGTGTCAATTTTCGCTTTGTGACCTTAAAATCACTCACAGCTCTGTCTAGAGAGGTTCCTGGACCAAATCTCCTTGGTATTAGGCCTTTTAGGCGTGTCATCCATCCCCCTACCACGCCTCAGACCACCCTCAGTTCACTGTAGCCCTCTGTGACTACTTTTATCTCTTCAGCTCATCTGCATCCACCTTTCCTTGCCTCTTATGTTGACTCTTGCTCTTGCTGTAGGGCTGCTATCGTCGAATCTCTTTTGGGCGCCTATTTGGGACGGTGTCGCAGTCCTTGACCCCTGGTTTTTGAAGGAATCGGTCCAGCGGTTAGCCTGCTATATATCATTCTTCATTCATCCAACTTTTCCTCAATTGTGCATCATTGCACAACTTTGTATTCCTGTGTGTTAACCACACCAGATATCTTCCAACGGATTTTTGCATCGTTCTCGGCATCATCTCCCCGTCTGGGCGCTTACTTCCGTGGATCGATCAGATCAGCCGTTCCGCTGCAACAATCAATTCTTCGGACACACTCTGACTGCCTGTCTTTGACATTCCACACACTCACACAATACCTTTGCCTGCCCACCTCCGCTGGTCATCACTGTTGCCAAACCATCCTTTTCAGTTGATTCCGCACCATCTCCCCTCTCTGTCTCACCTGGAATTTCATCGATCCATCAAGCGATTCTTGCCTGACACTTGCTTTTTCAACCAGTTACTCTGGTTACAGTTCTGAACTGTTGGGAGTGTGCACTTCAGTGGGCCACTTTTCTGCTTACCCTGCTATAACGCCTAGTCACGGTCTGCGTGGGGAAGCTACACAACTGCTTTACTGTGTTTTTAAATACTTAGTATAGTTTTTATTTTCTTTCAAGTGCCATGGCAGAATCCAAGGGTCCCAGGTTTCCTCACCTTGGGGAGAAGAATTATCCTAGCTGGTCAGGCAATATGCGTGCCTTTCTCAAAACAAAGAACTTGTGGAGTATTGTCAGTGGTCAGGAGACAAAGCCTAGTAATTCAGATGATGAAAAATTGAAGGATTGGCAAAAGCGTAGAGATGCAGCATGGGGAGACATCTGGCTGTCCTTGGAGTCATCCCAGCAGGTTCATGTCAGTTCTATAGACGATGATCCCATTGAGATGTGGAACACACTCAAATCAGTTCACCTCCAACAACGTCCTGCTACTAGATTCAATGCCTATGATGTCTTGCTTAGCATCAGGAAGAAGGAAGATGAATCACTTGGTTCTCTCATAACTCGTGTTGATGAAGCTATCCAACAAGTGAAAGAACTGCGTCCACCTGACTTTACTGTCAAGGATCTTGATGGGGAATTGGCATCAATGGCTTTGGTTAGAGCACTTCCAGAGGAGTATAGGGCCTTTGTCTCCTCACTCATGCTGTTGCCCAAGTTTGACTATGCCACAGTCAAACAGGCATTTGTCAATGAAGAGCAGAGTCGTACTCCTCGTCCTGCAAATGGTCCCAATGGCTATGACTGCCAATGCTGCACAAGCCTCTGGTCCTTTGCACATTCTGTGATCGTCCTGGTCATTCTCTTGAAACTTGTTACAAGTTTAGAGATGCCAAAAAGACTGCCAGAGAAGAAGTGCAGGCAGATCAAAAGCGTAAAAAGGAGAAGAAGAAGAAGAGGCCTGCCCAGGCTAATCAAACAGAGGAGATAGCAGACAGCGTAGAGTTTGCTGGAAATGCAAGTGATGAGACTAGTCTTCAAACCTCTGCAAATGAGGCTAGAACTGATTGGACTGCTGATACAGGTGCCTCTTCACACATGACTTCTCATCGTCACTGGTTTGTCACCTACACAGCCCACAAAGTTCCCATCAGGTTGGCCAACAATCAAATT
>MU134487.1:166426-178236 GCA_015039355.1 Ramaria rubella
CCTTGTCACCTACCTATGAGTCAAATAACTCATCCATTTCTTTTGTCTCACATTGATGTGTATGGACCCTTGTCACCTACCTATGAGTCAATCTCTCAGTAGGTGGGTCAAGGGGATGCGAAATCCCGCGAATTATTCGCGGGTTTCGCCTCAGTTTTATGTAGGTTCTTTTCTTTGTTGTTATAGGTTCGTTGATGTGTTCGATCTCGCTACCCTGTTGGTGGTTTAAGTTGTGAGGGTGGACTACAGTGTCGAGAGATCGATCACGTAGTGGTTATGGTGCTATACGATAGTAGTCTGTGGAGTATTAGGAAGGAAACTCTGATTCCGCTCGTACCGATCCGTACGCACCTCAATTCAGTGAGCGTGAGAGCATTATCTTACACCAAACTGAACAGGGTCCACAATGTTGACCCCCTTTCTCTCTCCTTTCTCTGAGCTCGAGACCTCCCTCACACTGACTTGAGGCCGCACGTCCTCGTTCTATCTGACTCCCACCACTTCACTAAACACCAAGTCCACAACGTTTACGTTTACCACCACGTCCCCAATATTTTCAATTCCTTAGTCTCGCTACGTACCCTTTCGTGTACTGTTACTATCGTCTAACACAGACCACACCTACTACACACGCTACTACTTTACTTAGCCTCAAATTTTGTTTTGATATATCAACCGCTTCTTTTCTTTTTCTTTTAAGTTTCGTTTTTATTTGGTTCGTACAGGGACGACGACGGGTAGAAACGGAATCCGTTCCTAAATCAATTGTGTAGACGTCCGTAGAGTCATCATCCTGTTATATGATGAAACTAGACGGGTCACAGTTGTTGTAGAGAGTTGGTTATTATTGCATCTAGTTCTACAAATTAGGAAGGTACCACAAGTCCCAAGAAACGTTGTCGCTGTCGACTGACCAATAGTTGTACATTTCAACTAGGTGGTGAAACTCACATAGGGTTGAGACGTTTATCCAAAGCGTTGGTATTCTAGAGAACCGGTCGTCTGTGACGACGGGTGTATGAGGCGAAGTCATCATCTGTCGCACTGGTATCAGACGTTAAACGACGAGGTCGATTATCGTGGACACGGGTAGAAATGATGTTTCCGTGGTCAACTTGCTGGTCTCGAAAATAGAGGTGGTACTAGACGTAGTCTTATTCAGTTCTTTTCGAGACTGCGTCTACATCCTCTTATTCATTCGAACATCAGATACCACCGGAATTCTATCGCGTTATCTACAAACTGACGTAAGGTCACACAGGACGGTCCTAATACTAACTTAGACCGATCATGAGGTTGACACATACGTTATAGACCGGCTCATCTTTATCGGTTCATGTACTCCCTCGGTTGTCGCACTTACATACCGTGTCTGAAGTATTTGAGGAAAAGAAGACGTCATCTTCCCCTGACAAGGTGTCAGTCGAAGTATGGTCCTAGGTAACCTCACGGTTGACCACTTGTCAGTCAGTACGGTATCGCGAGGTTCTGTAGATTCCATATGACCGCAACACTTTCCGAGTTCCATGCGAAAAGAGATAGTGCGAGATACGGTTGAGGATCATCCTTTCACCGTCCAGGTTCTAGTACATCAAACTTCGCGAAGAAGTTGAGTAGGAACTGTACAACCTACCGTCTGAAACTGAAACTCTGTTAACAGTACAGTAGTTGTTTGTGTCCCTATTAGTGGAACCGTGGGAGGAAGACCATATGGGTTTACGATACCAGTGTCGCATGAAACCGTTTCGGGTAAAGGACCTCGTGTCACAGTTCGAAAAACACGGTCTAGGAACCACTGACCGCTTCAGGTATCTACGGAAACTCGTCTGCATTTTTCAGTAGTATCCTCGGAAACCACTTTTGGGAGTCCGACGAGGTACATATGAAGAAGAAGGTTAAGTGGTAAGTCCTTTCGTAACCTTTATAGCTACGAAAGATCGAGTTCTAGAAGGTCACGTCGGTTCCGTTCTTATCGGGCATTCCGACGGGTAAAACGTCAACCACGTTTACATAGAAACTTTAGTTTTGGTCCTGCAACACTTATCGGAAACCGATGGTGAGACGGAAACATTGCTAATTACCTTGGTAGGAACAAGGCGAACTAGTGTTTGTGGGTTGCTGAAGGTTACCGGAATGCAGGTCCTCCGTCAAATCGTTCGACGGTTCACGGTAATAGATGATCTCGAAACTAAAGTAGTATTCGTCTGAACATGGTCACAAGACGTAGTCCTGCACTGTATCGTAGACGTTTGCAGAAACCTAGTAGTGACACACACGGTCGGAACTTATGTATGAGTTTCCGGAGTGTGTATCAGTTCGTGCGTATAAGTTGACTTCATCACACGTAACTAAGAAGTGGTCTTCGTCCGTGTCTAGGTAGTAGACCACGTCGTCTGAGATCCAGAAGGAGTAGTGACCTGAGTTAATTTCCTCACCTGAGGGATATAAGAACGGCGACGACTCTTCCTTGTCAGGTGGTAACAGGTCCTCCTAATGCGACAGACTCTCCTATAGACGCGGGACCTCCGAGACCTCATCCCCTACCACGACTCCTTCTACTGCTACTACTACTTCTACGACCTAGGTGTTGCCCACCTCCGACTCCGACTCCACCTCCACTACCTCTACCAACCTGTACATGTAGACGACCGAGAAGAGGGTGGACAAGTCCGTTTAGAGGGTGGCGTAGTCCTCGTAGAGGGTGGCCTACCATAGGTGGAGGTATCGGACTCAGTAATCAACCAAGTCTCCCGAACTCAACCCCTTCCCTGAACCTAAATCGTTCCGGTCCCTTTATAGCAAGTAGTTTCAGTCGAGATAACGATTACTGTTAGAAGACTCACTGACCTAACATCTTAAAGGTAGGGAATATGAGTCGCCCTATAGGTTACTTCTCAGTGCTGTGACAGTGTCCCCTGGTCTAAATAGGCCCTAAAGCGTCCACTTTCAATAACCGAAGCATCCCATCCACACCACTCTGCAGAGACACTACCTAGTGCCTCTGAGCAATTTGCTATGCTCCAAAAGAAGCAGAGCTGGACTGTACATGGTGTCAAGGATGCCATAGCCATCATCCATTGTGACTCCTGCCCGGAGTGCAACGCCTACACGCAGCATTTGCTGCAAGCTGCCAAACTGTGGCTTATAGATCCTCAAATGCACGACATTGAACATGCATTAAAAGTGGCCTGGCCACCTTTCTGGCCGAAATGGCACGTCCTTTTATTAAGGACACTGTATCCTCTTACAAAGAGGAGATGTGCAAGCTCCATGCAGAGCTCAATAACTTGCACACTGCCCCCAATAAGGAGACAGTTAAATCGCGAGATGGCAGATAAATTATCCACCATAAAGTCAACACCACCAGCACTGACTATAATCAATCTGACATCTTTGCCAGATTAGATGATGGACTCAGTGAGTCTATCTACTCCAACTACCAGTGCCTCACCGATAGGGCCAACACGATCCAGTCGCAAGACCGCATCCAAGCAGCAAGTGTTAGCCATGCTGTACCCAGCATCGCTGAATGCTCACATCTCCCCCACCATAGGTGACCCACCTGCAACACAGACAGGATTCTTGCCCCACCCACTGGGCAAAGCACTGCACCCCATGGCAGTACTAACGAGTTGTCAACCTGCAGAGTGGTTTGACACCTGCTCTCTCAACAAACATAGGTTCATTGAGCAGCTCACACTAGCACATGTGACATTTGCCATGTTGCACAGCACTGCACAGCATGCCATCATCAAGCGTGCTGACTGCGAGCACCAACTAGCCACTCAAACCCCAGTGTTCGAGATCATGCATGATACGCCTCCCAATCTTCAGGATGCATTGTGCACCATCGAATAATCCCCAGAGGGAGTGTCACCTGCTATCCGCAGGAACTCCATTTAGCAGATGTTGACGTTTGGGTTTGGCTCAAACTTATCAAACCAAAGAAAGACAGTCTCGTCTTTCTTCAAAAGCTCATGGAACTGTTCACAGTCTGTGGCCAATGGGCTGATCTTGCCAGCACTTATTGGCAGCAAGATTTACCAATGCTGCTGTCCACCAGCGTTGAAATGGCTTTTGAGTGGAAACACCCTACTGAGGGCACGTCACTCAACAAACTAGCCCAGTGGCTAGGTATCCACATGGGGGTAGATCCCCAAAGGCTCTAATAAATATAGAGCCCTACTTTGTGTGCAAGCAGAGTAAGATCTGCCATAATGACACTGCGCAGCGGGTACTTGATGCCCGCAAAGGCTGGCCATTCACCAGCCTTCATATACCTATGCCCCCTCATCCCCCAGGCTTTTGGGGAGCACCTACTACATCCAACAACGATGATTTGTTGCTCAACAGATGAGGCAGAGGGCCTCCCCACTCGAAGTCATGTATGGACGTGCTGTTGACGGAAACCTCTGCTCCAACCGCTCCCCCACCTGCATCCACTATAGCAGTGGATGACAACACTATGGAAGTCAATCTAGCTGACTCCATCTACTACGACAATACCATTGAAGTAGCCGTGCAGTCATCTTCGACTGCACCTGCACCAGTCTATGCTGATCCTCCATCAGCGTAAAGTTGCCCAAACCTCCCGAGGTTCGGTCTGTGGGGAGGATGCAAGAATGTATACTCTTATAGTAGCATATATGCTACTATCAAAGGTATATAAGTCACCAGAGTGACTTATGGGTTGTATTTTATAAGCCACCCACTAGGGGTGCTTGTAGATAGTGGACAACTATACAGTTGTCCACAAGTAATTAGCTAATCAGACTTTACTTGTAACACACTACATCGCAGACACCAATAAAATTATTGGCTCAGTCTGTTTTGTGTGAAAAAGCAAAGCTTTACAGAGGCTGATGCGGGGACGTACATAGATGTTGGTGATGATGGAATGGATGTGGGCAATCTTGAGCCAGGGAGGGGTGAGTTTGGAGAAAGGCGGCTGAGCTGCTGGATGAGATGGCCAGGCAATGCAGCTGACGCTGGGGCCAGTAGTTTGAATGATGAAGCATGTTGGTGTTGTACATTGGGATGAAGGGCTGGATGAAGTTTCTTGTGAAGGACTCACCTTGCAAAATTCTTCTGATTAGTGCAGCGGAAGGACTCTCACTTGCAGTGGGATGTGCTGCTTACCAGATTACACTACACAAGGCTGTTAATAGTTAGATTACTTTATTTTATTTTTATTTCAATGATTAGGTAGTACATGAGAAACATGGAATTGACTATGTAGCTGGCTCCTATGTACAGTAGAATCAAACAAACCAACAACACAACACAACACTGGTGACTTAGGAACAGCCATCAGCACTTGGATTTTGTTCGGGGTGGGGAAATAAGGTCACCCCACACTATATGTATGTGATCACGACATGTTAGGGACCGGATTCTTGACTGGGTTGCACTTTTTGTTGATCAGAGTTCTGAATATTGGAATACCTTGGAGATGTTCGAAGGTATTGGGAACTCAGAAGTTGGAGAACTGAAGACAGATCTATATGGGCGTTGGCTTCAACTTATGGGTGGCACCCTCTTGGATTTCTAGTGCCCTGGTATTTCAGATTTTCGACCAGAAATAAATATCAGAATACTGATGATCAGGTCTACACAGAATAGATTAGTAAGAATGGCACCCTTCAAGAGACTTATCAAGTGAGCAGAGAATTCAGATATTCCAGAGTTCAATGTGGAAAAGAGGAACAATAAATGAATATCAAGTGAGGTTGGCTTTACGGAAAAGCAAGTATAATCAAAGAGCGGTTACTTTGGAGAATCAGAAAGATGTAGTGTTGCCGCGGTCCGGCTTGAAGCCAGCTCTTAAGCTGCAGCCGGACCAAAGCCTAGCTGAGCTGAAGCAATGGCTTTCTAACGGCTATGCCTTCAGCTTGAGGTTTGGGCACAATCTCAAGCTGGTTGGAGCCATTCCTCAAGCCATTCCTCAAGCTGGTATCAAATACTTCTCTGGGGATTTTACAGCTAGTTATTCATCATGACCTGTTTTCTCTAGGCTTGCTCTGACCCTCGGGGTTTCAATATTCCAAAAAACCACACCCATGGCAGACCTGGTAGCCACTTCATCCAATGGCTTTGGTATGCTATCAAACCAGCTTGCCCTCAAAAGGCATCACTCTTCTCTCTCTTCCCTGGCTACAGAGGAACAGTCTGAAGAACACAATGGTGAGGAGTCAATAACACCACGTACCCTTGGCAAGCAACCTGCACCGACTGCCAACAAAAGCAAAAGATGCAGGGTAATTGGTGTGGACTCGTTGTCTCTGGCACCCACAACAATATCAGAGGTGCTTCCCAGGGTTCTATCAGAGCCTGAGGCTGATCCAAAGTCAAAGCGTCTAGTACAAACGAAGCCTCCAGGTGACGCGACCAATGGGAGAAGCACTGAGGCTGTGGACATATGGTCCTTCTTCAACAAGGACAACAAAAAGAGGTCTATTTGTACTCTTTGTTGGTAAGTTTCTTATCTATATGTAGCTCATAATTTGTTCTCACTTTGACCACAGTGATTGCCAGGTCGCCTTTCCAAGGTGGTCCCCTCCAAAATATATATATGCTGAGTCCACTGGGAACACAAACCTGCATGTCCATCTCCAGACAAATCACCATCAGGCCTTTTGACATGTATTGAGGAGTGTGGTAGGATCAATATGCTTCCAGACATGTGCCACATCACTGGTTAAGCGAGCCTGGACAGCCAAATGGTCAAAGGACCCCCTGGGCGCACGCACTTCTCACAGAGTGTGTTTATCAACATGCTCATGAAGTTCATTGTGGCAGATGATCAGGTTGGTGTTTTTTTTTCTTCTGCCTGCTTCATTATTACCTGTGGTACTGATCCTTCTTTTTACAGGCTATCAATTCATCGAATGTCCTGAGTTCCACACACTACTTCTGCTCTTGCATGAGGAACTCAGCAACAAGAACATTCCCCACTGCACAAATATTTGCAAGCAGATTCTCAAGGCATGGGAGCTCCACTTCCAGGGGCTCAAGAAGAAGTTGGCGGTGAGTACACTGTGTTATTGTACTGGCTACTCACTGGAGGGATTGGGCAGGCCACCCTGAGCAAGATAAGCCACACGGCTGACATATGGTCTGACCAGAACCTACGAGCCTGGTTGGTTATCACGGCACATTATATGATTCATGATGTTCATTCAGGACTGCTCACAATGGAGGCCAATGTCATTGCCTTCCACCATGTGATCAGTGACCACAGGGGTGACAACATTGGCACACTTTTCGAGAAGATGCTGGATAGAGCTGGCATTGCAGAAAAAGTAAGTGTCCCCTTTGAATGAGTGGTTTGTTACTCACAGTTTCTGTCCAGACTGGATTCTGGACATTAGACAACGCAAGCAACAACTTGACAGCACTCCAGAGCCTGCAAGCGCATCTTCTCAAGCGCGGGATCCAGTTCAATGCCATTGACTCCATGGTGTGCTGTTTTGCGCATGTGGTGAACCTTTGTTATCAAGATGTGATTGCAAGCATTACCAACAAAGAGCTCTTGACCACACCCATGGACAGCAACCCACAGCCGTCTGAGAGTGCAAGTCTCTGGGCTGTCACACCAGGAGCCCCCTTCCCTATTCTGTTCCCCACAAATCCATCTACACAGACGTATGCAGAAGCACGGGCCCATGACCCAATTGCCCTGGGATGCCACATTGTAACTGGGGTACATGCATCGGGTCAGCAACATGAAGACTTCAAGGCTGTCATTGTGCACAGGAATGACCATGGAGAGTGGGAGGAGCAGATACAGCTCATTTCCTTGGATGGAAAGGTGCAGGTCCCAAAGCTGCAACCCTTATGAGATGTAGATACACATTGGGACTCTGTGTATGGGATGGCATGCTGTTTGCGCATTCTCCACCAGGTAAGGCCTCCAGTTCAATACTGTATGTATATATCCACTGATATTCTCAAAGCCCATTGATACCTACTTGCATCACCCACGCTGTGTAGAAACAGTTGGTCGTTATCGTATGACATCTATGGAGTGGAGCATTTTGAAGGATTTTGAATTTGTTCTGGAGGTGCATTTATATTTGAACACCTTCGTTAGTATATTACAACTGACTACACCAAATTATTGCAACCACATGCTGTACAGCAAGTTATGTCCAAACAAGCCATGCCCCTCCTTTAGGGTGCCCTGCCATCGTTTAAAATCTTTATGAGTTGTTGGGAGCAAATGTGAGACACAAAAGTGCACCTTGCTCCATTTATTCAGCCTGGCCTGGACAAGGCCTACAAATACTACAACCACATGGATGATTCTTCATCATATATCATTGCTATGGGTAAGCACCTGGATACCGTTTTCTTATGAAAGAATCAACTAATGATCTTCTATTTGTAGCCCTCAACCCTGCAGTCAAATTATCATGGATCCGCAAGCATTGGGACACTGCATGGGTCCAATGCACAGAAGGTATCATTATGGACAAGGTACAACTTCCATCTTCGTCTACTCACCAAGTTCTCATGCCATTGTTACAGCTTAATAGTTACTGCCAGGTGGTGATCAGCAAACAAACACCCACTGGTGTACCCTCCACCACTCCATTAGAGTCATGGGAGTCGCTTGCAAATGCATATGAATTTGACTTCGATGACGATAGCGCCCCACACCCGGCTACCTCATGCACTGTTGAAGATGAATATCGGGCATATGTTGAGGCTCCTCTGTCACCCAAAGGCACAGATATTGTCAAGTTTTGGGATGTAAGTGATATTTCATTCTTTTTTCTGATTCATATCAGCTGATTCACTCTGTGCAGGCTCATGCCACACTCTATGAAACCTTCTACATGACCACCCTTGATTATCTCCCAATTCAAGCTACATCAGTACCCTCAGAACGGCTGTTTTCAACAAGTGTGGAGACTGACACCAAGTGCCACAACCCAATCAAACCTGAGCTGCAAGAGGCCCTACAAATGCTCAAGTTTTTCTTTAAGAAATCCCAGCTTGACTTCACGAAGGGATGGGCTACAATGGAGGCAGCAATGGGTCACAACAGTGAAGGAACTTGCAATGACAGCCTCAACAGCCTCTTAGGTACCGAGGGTAAGGAGTTTGATCACCTCCTGGACTCTCTGGTGCTTGATGAAGATGAGGATGAAGTAGTTTTACTTGCTGAATAGGTATATACATAAATATCTAGTTTTATAACTCCAGCTAGCCAATGGTCAGCCAGCTAGCTGACAATAAGTCGGCTTACAGCTAGTCATGCATAAGCTGCGAGTCAACTACGAGCCAGAAGCCGGCTAGCCATTCTAAGCTGCAGCTTTGCATTTTGGACGTATATTTTGTAGCTGTAGCTGTGGCTCAGCTAGCTGTTAAGGCAGCTAGCCAAGCCACAGCAACACAAGAAAGATGTCAGGGATCAGAGATATCAATATAGTGATCAATTGTATAAGAATGTATACACTTGAACAATATATGAAGTAAGATAGAGAGCAGATACTAATTAAACTTAATATAGACAGAAGGGTTTGTAAGTCGAAAGAGATATACAAGCTGAAGAAAAGCTTGGGCAAGAAAGCATATTTAAAGGGATATGCGGAATTTCTGAAATCAGAGACAGAAGAGATAAGAGTGTGTGATACCGAATACTGAAATCGGAGTGAGTATGGAAATGTAGATAAAGCATACAGGGATAGGATCAAAAGTGGATCGTGACTAAGAGTGATCAAATGGGGGTATATCAGAATAAGCGGAAAAAGGGCTTATCGGTGATGTAGAAATGTTGGAATAATGGAAATCGGATCTGGGATCTTGTTATGAACTGGATTTCTTCTCGTCAGATGTTGGAATTTTGTCAGAATGTCGGAGTTCAGGATTCAGGTTTTGGGATCAGAATGTACAGACATCGGCTTCAACTTATAGGTTGTGCCCTCTTGGATCCTTTGTGTCCTGGTATTTTGGAAGTCAGGATATCAGAGAAGGTTGGAGAAGGTCAGAGGATTCGGAGAAGGTCAGAGGATTCGGAGAACAGAAGGTCAGATAGAACTTAGAGACAGAAGTGAGAAGATATTGAGTCAAGGTGGGTTAATATTCGAACTGAAGAACAAAGTACATGCAGGAGTTGTATATAACGAATAGATATGGTCCGAGTCAGAAAGATATGAAGTGCAGAAATCCAAAACAGAGCAAATACAGGATCGGAGGTAAAAGAAGATGTGGACATAAGACTGAAGATGTAGAAATTGATAAGAAATGACTAAATATAGATGGAACAGGGATAAGTAGAATGGGTGGAGTAAATCAGAAAATATATCGGAATATGTCGGATAAAAGCAGAAAGCTAGGAATAAATCTGGGTTTCAACAGATCTAACACGACACTATGTTTCTACCCCCCCAGCTGTCTGTCTCTATGTAGTACTATCACTCCATCGCCAATGCTATGGAGCCCTATCCAGCATAAGACCTTCCAATGGGACTATGGTGGCTATATGAGCTACCTAGTGCAAGCTTGCAACCCAGATTTTTTCTGATGCCCTACCACACCACCACCACCACCACCATTCACCTGGTGCCAAACTGGCTCACGGATCGGTTATGAACTAGTTCATGAGCTGAGCTGCTGGTGAGCTGAACCTGAACTGGGTCATGACATAAACCACTGGATCAGTTCAAGACTGAACTGAACCGAATTGAACTGCATCCATCACTAGACCGGGGTTACCCAGTTATTCCAAAACTAGTAGTAGTAGTAGTAGTACAAGCCTATGTGCAATATGATTGGTGCCTCTGATATGATACAAGGGCTTGCATATACAAACAACACACATAGTATATATGGTGCACACCATCTCACACAATCATATTCTACTTGATATCTGAGGCAGGGCCTCATGTACCCACGGTATGACTGGTATATATGGTATCAACGCTATATACCGACTTGCCCGTTTTCCTGATGATCTTCGCACGCGCCATGGAACTGATGAAAGCAAGGCACACGGCACCATTTTACATCAAGGCATCAAACAAGCATATCATTACACCAAGGAATTGGCCCTCAAAATTAAAGTTGATATTACGGAATCTTCAAACTATGTATTGAACTCCAAACTAAAAACATCCTCAAGGAAATCATAAACGCCACCAATTACGCAGCATACGGCGGGACGAGACGTCATAATGAATAAGTAAGCACTCTAGTCGAGGTCGTTCAACCTGTGTTTGCCCTGGGCTTTCTTCCTGGCGACAAGCATGGTTAGGGAACCGTCCCTCCTGAAGAATTCCTCAATCCCAGGGCCTAGGTGTACGGTAGAGCTCTCGTTGGGACCATTGATCTCGAAACCAGTACCATCATGGACTGTAACCTGAGCAACAAATTTAAAAACCCATTCGACGGTTTAAGGACCGCGGGGAAAGAGGGAAACTCACCGTCTGACGAGTCTCGAGCTCGCGCTTGAAGAAGCTTTCAATCTTGTCGAGGATGTTGCTTATCGCGGCTCCAGAAGCGCGTTAACCGCACTACCGGCGATGGTAGTGCCGAGACTGGGTTCATCATCCTCCTCCTCAGAAGGCTGGGGCGCAAAAAGATCAGGATATGGTTGGCAGAACAATCGATAATGCTTACAGCGGAGCTTTTGCGCTTCAGAAGTTCTTTAACCTTATTCTCAAGATCTTGGGAAATATCAGAAGGTGTGCCAACTACGAATCCAGTGCCATCTTGAATCTAAGCAGCGAGTCTCAAAACCTACCCTCAACTGCTCAAGACCATAGTGGGAGGCTCACCTGACGTGCCTCAAGCTCACGCTTGAA
>MU134488.1:4690-17332 GCA_015039355.1 Ramaria rubella
GTTTGTCCCATTGTATCCTTTCCTGTAATGCATTCACGATGTGTTGAACTCACTCACAGACCATACTCACAGACCATGCACATGACTCCCGCTCCTTCTCCATCATCCCCACTCTCGTTATCGCTGCCCTGCTACCCGTGTGCACCTCAATTGCAGTCGACCCACCAACACTATGACTCACGAGCACAGATCTACCTCAAGCCACGTATACTCTAATGGCATTCCTGTAAGTACCTCAACCAACGAATCATACTCACCACCCATACGTCTGTGGCACATCAGGACACGCCATCGATGATGAGCTATTATCACTTGTCGACGGCAGCAACGAGGTCAATTCTGTTCCAAAACCACAATCTTGCCAACCCCAAAGGCTCCTGGCGGGGTCAGCCACCAAGGTGTGTATCCCCCCTGTCAATTGATTGTCTATGTCTAGCTTATGGTACACTCACAACGACCGCTCCAGCCGACAAAGTAACAGCCTGCAGTCACATGCAACAAAGGCAATCGGGTAGAAGCAAATAGTGGGCTAGTATGGACACAGGCACACATTTGCTCTCCATTAAACCTCCAGAGCCGACATCGACGCCAGTGCCACATGTTGAGATGGCTGTTGCGCAACAGGACAACAACTTGTATTGTCATGGCAAGCTGCCGTATGATGAGGACAAAGTTATGGGGGACCCGGATGATTAGCTTGTATTGGTACAATGATGCAATCATACTTATTTGAATATATGAAATTTGGAAATTTGTGTGACACTTGACAGCACTCTGGAATACCTGATGTTCTGAATACCTGCCAGGTGTCACGGTAGATACAGCGGAACAGATTTAAAGGCATCCGGAGCTCCAAGTATGATACATTTTTGAACATACCCATTGGTGTTCATATTCCACATATCCTAATGAGTTGTATATACTTAAAAATGTGGGTAGCTAGTGTATTTCACCCTTGGAAATCTGAATACCGACCTGCACTTGAACTTCAAGTAGCCGGCCCTGTTGGGGCCAACTCACTGTACTTCACCCTCCGCATACTCAGAGCTTTTGTATTGCAAATACATAGCGTATTCTCACACAGCTCTATACACACAAGCCCCAAACACTAATACCCAAAACGTGGTGAATGTGCTGTCTCTTCGGTGAAGAATACATAGAGGGGTATGGGTGTGTGTAATGTGATTCCCAAATCAATGAGTTTTTTTGCAGTGTTGAATGAGGCATATCTGCCACCATATACATGGACCTATATGAATGTACTGCTAAAATATTCATGGCAGTCAGACTTAGTGTGCCATTCAAGGTCTGTTTGGGTCACCTGGACAACCTGAACTGGCTGCATGAACAATTCACAGTTCATTCAGTTCATTTTGTAAAAGTTCAAAATGAACTGAACTGCTGAATTATCCTTAAAGGTGCTGGCTAGCAAGCCAATACAAGAGAATGCATAGGGAAAATGGCAAATGGGGCATCAACACCAGCCACGCATAAATTTTAAACGAATTGAGTTCTGGTGTTGGTGCTTACACTGCTGTTGAAGTATAACAAATTGGGCTCGACTAGAATTAGAGGACTCGGAAGCCAGGCCACTGGCAGGCGTATTAACTGCAATTGAATGCTACGTGAGATGGGACATCACAAACACTGTTCGAAGTATTCAGCTGGAAAAGAACTATCCACCGGTCAGTCAGACAAAAAATCTCCATTCATTGAAAGTGCTTGTTGCACGTCTATCAAAATTAGAATGAAAGTGTCTATAAATAGGGTAGGATTACAGATAGTACGATCACGTGACTATGTTTTCATGATCACTTTCGAGGTCTAGTGTTGGAAGGAAAGCATGGTTTCAGAAACCGTAAAGGGAGATCATCTTAGTATACACAAAAAAGCTTAACTGCAATGAACCAGCTTCTGAAAACCTGTGGGCAAAGTGCGATAGTATGGAGAGTCCTCAGGCTATTTTCGGCCACAGCCGATACCAAATTGGGACCATCATGAACTAGTGAACACTATCTCAAGTGTGGGAACTTCAAATCGTTAATCATGGGAACAAAAAAGTCTAATCAATTCTATTCATGGGAATGGCAATAGAGAAATGCAAATGAACTTTTGATATCCTACAGGACGGTACGAACGATTCCTGTCGGACTTCGTCCTCCTAGGGAATTGTAACAGCACTTAGTGAAGTGAAAGCAAGGCTTAATGGTACCAATTATATTTTGTTGGATGAAGTGTCCATGTTAGGTGCAAGGAATTTATATACCATTAGCAAGCAATTATGCTATGCTTTAAACTGTCATACAGAAGCTTTTGGTGGAATGAACATAATACTTGCTGGTGATTTTGCACAGCTACCCCCTATTTCTCAGTATACATTATACAGTGGTTCAATAGGAACTAAGAAATTGCAGGGGGTAACTAATGAGATACAAGAGGCAACCATTGGAAAGGCTGCATGGCATCAATTCACCACTGTTGTTATTTTGAGAGAAAACATGCAACAGACAACCCAAAGCACTGAGGATGGGAAATTGCATAGAGCATTACAAAACATGAGATACAAGGCTTGCACTACTGCTGACATATCATTTTTGAGAACTTTAGTGGGTGGACGACCAGCAAACAAGGTCAAGCTGAATCAAGCAAGGTTCCGTAATATATCAGTCATTGTTGGACCCAATGCACACAGATAAATACAACATGCTGGGGTCAGATCGTTATTCAAATGATACCAACCAACCTCTTCATCACTTTTACTCTATGGATACTTTGGATTCTCCAAAAATAAATGAAGATGACCAAAGAAAAACTTCTAGAGCAAAAATGAAAAATGCTTGAAGAGCATCCAATATACTAAGTCTGGAGCTACAACATGTTGTGTGGAACCTGCCTCATGAAGCAAGTCAGCATTGTGCTGGAAAACTTTCAATATGCCATGGCATGCCAGTACTGGTAAAACACAACATTGCAACACTATGCTGTGTAACCAACAGTGCAGAAGGGACAGTTGTGGGCTGGAAATCTTCTAAACTTACTACACACAAGAACATCTTAGATATTTTATTTGTCAAACTGAATAACCCTCCAGTGCCTATTAATCTTTATGGCCTACCTATGAATGTAGTTCCAATTGGTCGGACAGCTCAAGATGTAATTTGTCGCTTGCCAAATGATGATACTTTAACTATTACCAGACAACAAGTGCAAGTATTGCCAAATTTCTCCATGACAGACTATGGATGCCAGGGAAGAACAAGACCAAATAATGTTGTTGATTTGGGAGGTTGTTTGACTCACCAATCATATTATACCTGTCTATCAAGAAGTGCATCTGCAAGTGGGACAGTTATTTTGCAGAATTTTGAGCCAAATAAGATTATGGGAGGTGCCTCAGGGTGGCTGAGACAAGAATTCAGAGAATTAGAGATATTAGATGAAATAACCAAATTAAGATATGAAAGAAATCTCCCAAGCGATATAATTGGAGACCGGAGAAATACAATTATAAGAGAGTATCAACTTTGGAAGGGATCAAATTTTGTTCCTAAACATGTGCATGCTGCACTATGTTGGTCAAATGAAGATCCATTTCCTTTTACTTGAAGTGGCTGAAGACACTGATTGGTATATTCACAATGAGCTAACAGATGGAAATGTAGTTAAACATAATAATACACAAAACAAGAAGGGGAAATTCTCACACATTGCATATGTAGTGGCACAAGGGTCCAAACCTTTACTATACCTTAGTCATGATCTAGGAAAGAATATTGGTGTCAAGAAGAACAAAAAATGCAATGAAATAGAATATCTGGCTGATATGCCAGTGACAAAGAAGATCAAAGAAAGATCATCCCCCACCACACAGGCAAGAGAACCCTGGCCCTTTAGGGGTACAGTGGAATTCTGCAACCTCTTCCTGTGCTTATGATTCCATGATCACAATCATGCACTCGTTATGGAAACAGAATGATAACTTGGCTTATAATAATTATGCATTTCACAACAGACATTGGCAATTGCTGCATAGTAGTTTTCAGGAAGTTTGAAAATGGAACAATTACATTTGAAAGGGCCAGGGATCGATTACAACAAGATTTCCATTGAACACATGCCCACAATTTTCCAATTAATGGTGCCTACACTAGTCTTGATGATGTAGCTCAAGACATGTTCAATCTATCTGTACCAATTATGAGGTTAAATTCACATTGTACATCCTGTGATGTAGGATTTGCTCCTAAGACAGGAAACTCTCTGTCTGTGATATGTGATATATTTAACTGGGACAGAGGTGCATCATTGGCTGGCTTTTCAGAATCACCTGAAAATCACACTGTTCAACAATGGTACCAAGTACTAACCACAAAACATACAACAGCAAGACAATGTTTGTGTAGAAGAAGAGTTATTGAAGAACGGGTATATACCAGTGCACCTGAATTAGTGGTGTTCCATATCACAAATGCTTACTTGATTGAAATCTCACACAATATGATCACACAAGACTCACATAACCACCATAAGAGTCTATCTTTGGCTGGCATTATATACTATGATGCAATGAGGCAGCACTTTGTTGCGAGAGTCATAGACAAGCAAGGGGACATATGGTATCATGATGGAATAAATACAGGAAATCAATGTGTATATGAAGGAAATGTGTCTACATTTGACAGTACACAGCTTCGAATATACAAAGAACAAATGGAAATAACTGCCACTTTACTGATATACAAGAAACAATGAGATGCTTTGCTTTGCAATGACAATGAGTTATTTCAAAAGAGGGATCCTAACCCAAAATCAGCTTTGGGGAATTTGAAGTGTGAAAAGAATTCACCAAGTTGTTACAGCCTTTTACCTTCCTATTACATTCATCAGAATGTGCAAAGCTGCTATGCAGCCATCAAAATGTTTCCACACCTATACACAAGGGTCTAAGAGTGCTGTTGGGTGACCAGAAATTATGGCACCATCAAACTATCTCATTGATGAGGATGGTTTCATCCTTCTAAGTATGTTTCTTCCAATTTTGTCCCTTGGTGGGAATATCATAGCACACCACATTAGCAAGCAGTAAAATATAATTTATGTGATTTTGCTGCCCAAGTATCATACCAATCTATAATGAACTGTGCAGATATTATGTTCACAAATATGTAAGCTCCAATGGAGCACCTGCCTTACATAATGTAAATAAGTTTGCATGCATCTGGACTCCAGATAGATGGGCACCAAAATGCATTAACACATGGCAACCTCTGGGATGAGAGGAATATCACCTGCTATTATCTTTGGCACTATGTACCCTGGACCTCCTTTCCAAGTATTTAATTATGTTGGGAGTGGCATCCTTAGGCTTTTATTGTTGGATTCCCATCTGTTAGATACAAGTTCCTGCCATTCCCTTGTACTTAGTCTTCTAGTCTTGTATGTATATTTGAATTCCCATGAGCATGATATTCCACTTCTTCCAGTGGTTTCCCATATAATCATTGGCCCCTGGCCATTCTGTTTCTCATTGTGTATTGCTGTAACCTTCTGTGTCTGGATGTGAGCTGTTGTTCTTGTGTGCCTTATCCAGCTGGATTTCCCACTGCCATATTGAGTGCAAGCTTTATCCCTGTGACACTTGTGTGTGTCTAGATATGGGCTATTGTTGCCCACAAGAGCATTGATCCTTAAAATATGCTGCTTCATGCTGACAAGGGTTCTAAGGGCACATTATTAGATACATTGAGAAACACAAAAAGGGAATCAGCTTATGTCATGTGCAGCAGTGGCCCATTTCACAAGTGAGGTAGAAAGCCTTAGGCTTTGGTGTCAGAAACTCATGGCTAAAGGGTGGGCCGCTGAATATGAGAGAACACCTGGTGAAGAAGCACATGAGGGCTTCGCAATTATGCTTTCTTCACCATGGCAGCAACAGGTTGGAATTTTGTTGAAATTTGGATGCCATGTGTTCAGACAGTTCAATATAGCTTCTAGGGCAATTTGGCAACATGGTGTGCTTAGATTCAATGCATAAAACATGCAGGGGACCATCGGATGAGAAAATCTTTCTCACAACAGTTCTCACAAGAGATCGTGTCACTGGGAGAGGTGTACCGCTGGCCTGGCTGCTCACAAACCATGAATCACAGTGAGTTTGTGTTAATCTGGAGATAAGATGACTAATGACTATCGGACGGATATTCATGTTCGCGCAGCCATCCATTGGTGCAGTTTCTGAAGTGGTTGAGGAGCAAGAACCACTTCAAACCACACACAATTCTGATAGACTGTTCCAATACTGAAGCCTTGGGATAACAATTGCTTTTGAAAATTCCCTGGTAATTATCCTTTATTGTTATTGGCACTTATGGGAAGCATGGGATAAAAACATCAAGAGCAAAGTAAGTACTTTATCCTTGGTTTTCTAGCTATACCTGAATTTCTATTTAGGTTGTGGTCAACAAACGGTGCAAGGAAGACTCAGCTGAGATTATACAGGATATCCAAAACATGACGAGATCACTGTTGATGGCATAAACAGCTGCAGAATTTGATGCAGTTTGGGATGAGATACAAACGGAGTGGGCCAACCAAAAGGCCTGGATCAAGTACATGACTGTAGAGTGGATCCCGCATAAGGAATGTTGGGCACATGCATGGCATGAGGTACATTCTCTAGCCTTTTTGTGTGTTGCGGTCTCCTAATCTTGCTTTTGTGTAGCATTCCCATTGGGGAATTGACATGAACAACTATATTGAAAGCTGGCATTCCAATTTGAAATGGAATTATCTCCGTAACATTTGGAGGCAACATATTGATTACCTCATTCGTATTCTTGCTGAAGACGTAGAGGCTGATTACATGCATGCACATGTACAGATTGGGATGGGGTTTGCACAGCATGCATTTCGCAAAGCTGAACAAGAAGGGAGAAGACTTGCTGAAGGCTTGGATAGAGCCTTGGCTGAGCAACAGGTGCGAGTTGTCTCAGAAACATCAGTGAGTGAGCATTGCATTTCATTTATTTGCTCACATTGTCACACATTGCTCACATTGACAGGTAATTGTGGAGTCATTTACACAGGCAGATGTGTTGTACTCCCTGGAGATCACTGGGAATGCCATTATGAGCTGTTCATGTGCCGCATTCTCTCACAGTGGATTGGTGTGCAAACCTATGTTTTTGGTTCAGCACATGACTACATTCATCATCTCTCTTGTCAAAACCGTTCTCCCTCCTACGCCACTGATCCTGCCAAATCTGGTCTGTGAAGCACAAAGGCAGGAGAATCGCTGGCTGATTGTGAAGATCAGGACTGCACTTACATGTTTGAATGATGACACATGTTGGCATCCTGTACATTGCGACAGAGGGCTGGATGAAGTTTCTCGTGAATGACTCACAAAAATTCTTAGTGCAACGGAAGGACTCTCTCACTTGCAGGGGGATGTGCTGCTCAAAAGGTTGGATTACATGACACAAGGTTTTTAAGTCAGCTTGCTTCGTGTTGTTTTATTTTATGTTATTTCAAAGCTTGTTATATATTTACATGAATGAGCTATCAAATTTATACTATGTAGCTAGCTAGAAACCAAGAAACCAAAGACATGACATGACGCCAGTGACCCAGGAATAGCTGTGGGTGCTTGGAGTTTATTTGGCGTGGGGAAGTAAGGTCACCTGGTGTTTCACACTGGGGGCATGAGCAAATTTTCAGCATAAAAAATGTGATAAAAATGCTTTTTCATTACAGATTATTCATTCACTTTTCTGGTTGAAAAATCTCCCAAAAATGCTGCTTTTTTTATTAAATTTTAGAACCTGAAAATCTGGTACATATTTCACATTTCTCGGCATGGGAAATGGATGGAAAATGTGAGAAATAATGAATTTATTCATTGATTTCATGCCACAAAAATGTAAGGACAATCTTGGTTTTCATTGACATTTTCAATAGAAAAGAATCAAAATTTATCCATGATTTCATAGTAGAAAAAAGAGTGAGAAAATCAGTAAAATATATGAGATTGCCATGAGATTTTCCAATGATTTCATAGTAGAAAAGGAGTGAGAAAATTAGTAAATCATGTGAGATTTTCATGAGATTTTTCAAAACCATTAGCCAATGAATCATCCAACATTTTTCTTTAGTTTTGGCAAGGAAAAACCTCATGGATAAATGTTTATCCAATGGATAATCATTCACCCATAGGCAATATATAACAAGTTTTCTGAACCAAAAATGCAATGAAAAAGTCAGTGGATAAGAGTTTATCCCATGGATAATCATTCTTCCATAGGCAGAACATTTACCCCATATGGAAGAATGATTATCCAAAGGATAAACTCTTATCCATTGACTTTTTCATTGCCTTTTTGGTTCAGAAAACTTGTTATATATTGCCTATGGAAGAATGATTATCCAAAGGATAAACTCTTATCCATTGACTTTTTCATTGCCTTTTCGGTTCAAAAAACTTGTTATATATTGCCTATGGGTGAATGATTATCCATTGGATAAACATTTATCCATCAGGGTTTTCCTTGCAAAAACTAAAGAAAAATGTTGGATTATTCATTGGCTAATAGTTTTGAAAAATCTCATGAAAATCTCATATATTTTACTAATTTTCTCACTCTTTTTTCTACTATGAAATCATGGATAAATTTTGATTCTTTTCTATTGAAAATGTCAATGAAAACCAAGATTGTCCTTACATTTTTGTGGCATGAAATCAATGAATAAATTCATTATTTCTCACATTTTCCATCCATTTCCCATGCCGAGAAATGTGAAATATGTACCAGATGTTCAGGTTCTAAAATTTAATAAAAAAAAGCAGCATTTTTGGGAGATTTTTCAACCAGAAAAGTGAATGAATAATCTGTAATGAAAAAGCATTTTTATCACATTTTTTATGCTGAAAATTTGCTCATGCCCCCAGTGTCACAATAACAAGATATCACAAAGAGATCATGAAATGAGCATACAGCTCACTGATTCATTCACCTGAGATGCCCACCATACAGTACATAGTTAATGGGGACTGGTGCCCTGGATGTACCCATTAGTTATGTACATTTCACAACTAGAGACTCATACCGTGAATATTACCATGAATAATGCTCACCTTGGAGGAATTCACAACAAACGGAACTGACTGGCCCACCACAGTTCCATCAACCCATCTGGACCTGGCTGCCACAACGCTTGGCTGATGACATCATGGGCACCATGGGCATCCACATCATCCATCCACTTGCCAGCACTGTCACCAACAGTGAGCTCAATCCTAAGGCAATTCCAGCCCAATAAATTACATGTAAAATACAAAAAAATTGCAGAAAATTCATACAATACCATATAATTATTTTAACAAATTCTGGCTAGCCTACAGCCCCTTTCCAGCACTGCCAACCACAGTGAGCTCACATATAAGCCCTAAATATTCTCGAAAAATAAAAATAAAAAATTCAGAAGAGCATAGATAGTTGCCCTGTCAATATACTTAGCTTGGCAGTCTTTTTCTGGTCACTCTATGAAATATTACATCCACTGCAGCTTGTGCTCATGGTCCTTCATCCAGACCACCTCACTAGTGAATCCTTGCCTTTATTTTATTAGCCTTTCTATTCTATACATATTAAACAATAGTTATGATTCTACAGTAATAATTAAGCTCAAATTGACCCCTTCTGACTAGACTGCCTCCATGTCTCTCCCCAGCCCCTCAGCAACTCACTGGTGCTTTTGTGAACCACTTTCTGCTGTCTTCAACCTATGGAACTGTCAATAATGCTTATTTATTGGTTTTATATTGTCTTTGGGACCATGTGTTCAAGGGGGAAGTATATTATAAGCTGGAAGGTCTCAGATGGTGCATTTATACCTCCTGCCACTCCCAGCCTCTGTTTTTCTCACTTCTAACACTCCCCATATTTTTTACTTCTATTCCATGAGTTCTATACTATTAATTTTCTCAGCTCTTGGCCTTGGTATTAACTCTCCCCCCCTCACCTCCCCACACTTCCCAGTGCTTCTTGAGCATACAATAGGCCTCATAAGTGTTCCTAGTAACTCTATTCTGTTTATTTTATCTATTCTAATCATTCAATGTAACTTACAAGCCTTCCATGCTCATTTCTCTTCCAGAGAGAGCTTCAGAGGTTTTCAGGCTCTTCAAGCTGCATCAAATAATGCAGTGAGCTATAGATAACTATAAGGTCATTCACCATGTAAATTGATATTTATATAGTGCTCTGAGCCCTCTGAACTCCTTGTTGCTTGAGTGGAGAGCAAGAAATGCAAAAATTATTTCAACAGGTAAAGTGATGTTGCCAACTCATAACAACTTGTTTCCAGAGCTGTCCAATGGCTTCATACACTCACAGTAACACTATGGATGCTGTTTATGCCTGCTTACAAGCCATGTACAAAGCTCTACACTCCGTAATAGAATATTCAATCAAATACTGTAGTCTAACATGTGCCTCAGACCCTCTCTTTCTTGTTTTCAGGGACACTTGAATATGGAGTACATATTTTACATGTTTGCAGTTACAGAGGACAGTGTAATGTCAAGTACTGAGTTTAATATAGCTTGTTAACATCACACTGAGTTGGGTAATACTGGGTAGTTTAGTTGATTACACTACCTAGGATTATATGCATAGAATAATTAGCCTGTAAAATGGGAGGTATAGAGGGTAATGTTGGATAATGACAGATATCCCCTCATTTACAAGGCCAGGGTGATACCCTATGGCTCTAAAATGTGAGGCAAAGGGTAGATCATCCTGTTGCCCATGGGTGCTCCAAGTTCTGGTAATGATGCAATACAATGACATCACAAAAGGTTTTTGACCATTTTGTGACTGTGACATGACTAACTCCGAGCACTGGCAATGATGTGACACAATGACATCACAAAAGGTTTTTGACCATTTTGTGAACATGTTGTGATGCCCTTCAAGTGCTGGCAACAAAACAACTGTTTTCAACCTTCTTGTGACCATGAGGAGACAAACATGATTTGTTCACAACACTCTTTTTTTTTTCTTCTCCATGGCACCACTATGGAGGAAACAATAAAGGTGATACATTTGGCCTATGCCAAGCTGGGAAGGAACAGAGTAATTGGATGATCATCTGGTGGGGTTTGAGGCAGAATTTGTCAGGAGCTGGTGCGGCTCTGGGTGCAGCAACTAGTATAGTTGCTTAGATAATCACATAGATAGACGGCAGCTTGTCCTGCATACATGCATATTTTGGTCAGCTTTTCCTCTTTGGTCAGCCCTTGCACATCTCCTGGTCTTGACAGGTTATGGGCCCCACCCATGCAAACTAGAACATTGATTTCCACAACATTGTTCACTACATTCTTTTTGCACTTCATTTGCACCACACATGTAAGAATGTAGATTCTTACTGTAGCATATATGCTACTATTTAGAGAATATAAGTCACCAGAGTGACTTATGGCTCAGATTATGTAAAGCCAGCCACTAGGGGCGCCTGTAGATAGTGGACAACTATACAGTTGTCCACAACTAATTATATAAGCAACTTTAATCTTACTTGTAACCACTGTTGAATTTGGTGGTTGTCCCATCACTCTAGCTTGTATAGTTGCTTGAATATTGTCGTTTCTTTTCTTGGATGTATTTAAACTCCGCTTTGGGCGCTTATTAAGCGCCCTAAAGCATAGGGGAACTGTGTGGATGACTCTCTAACTGAGTACCCATCCACTGTTCCCAGTGCTGTGCTAGTGTTCTGTGGTGTAAATAGGTTCTGAATTGTCCACTTTCAACAGGTTATGGGCCCCGGGCTTTGAGCTGCCTTATCCATCCTTTCCTGCCTCTCTCTAGTGTCAATTTTCGCTTTTGGACCTCAAAATCACCTTTGACCTCAAAATCTCTTTTGTCTCAGGCCTTTTAGATGTCTTGGTAGCAACTGAGACGTCTCATCCACCCTCTCAGCACGCCTCAGACTCTCCTCAGTTCACTGTAGTTCTCTGTGACTACTTTTATCCATTCTTCCAATCTCCATCCACCTTTCCCTGCCTCGTATTTAGATTATTACACTTTCTGTGGGCCTGCTATCATCAAAATTATTTTGGGCACCTATTTAGGATTGTGTTGTAAGCTCGGATACCAAATTTGAAGGAATCTGTCCAGTGGGTGGTCTGCTAGAGCTCATTCTTTAATCCCTCCTCCATTCCTCCATTGCTGCACAGATCTTGTCTCCTGTGTGTTATACACCAGGACTATCGTCAAGCAGATTTTTGTCACATATTCAGCTCATTCCCGCCTTTCTGGCGCGTATATTTTTGGAGCAATCGAATCAGCCATTCTTTTTCAGCGGCCAATTCTTTCACCACACTCCTACACATTGCTCTTTACATTGCACACACTCACACATCCTTTCACATCCTGACTCCCACTGGTCATCGCTGTTCCAAACTTCGCCACCTGATTATACACCCTTCCCCCTAACTGTTACATCTGATGGACTGGTCGACCTTATTAAGAAGAGGGGTTCTACTCCTTTAGACCCTTGGAACCTAAGACGGTACCGTGTCTAACTGACTAACTTTTTCGCCCACAGTCCGTGTTTAGCTACCTACCTAACAGTTTTAAG
>MU134488.1:19750-37634 GCA_015039355.1 Ramaria rubella
AGGGTGGACTACAGTGTCGAGAGATCGATCACGTAGTGGTTATGGTACTATACGATAGTAGTTTGTAGAGTATTAGGAAGGAGACTCTAATTCCACTCTTACCGATCCGTACGCACCTCAATTCAGTGAGTGTGAGAGCATTAACTTACACCAAACTGAACAGGGTCCACAATGTTGACCCCCTTTCTCTCTCCTTTCTCTGAGCTCGAGACCTCCCTCACACTGACTTGAGGCCGCACGTCCTCGTTCTATCTGACTCCCACCACTTCACTAAAGACCAAGTCCACAACGTTTACGTTTACCACCACGTCCCCAATATTTTCAATTCCTTCGTCCCGCTACGTACCCTTTCGTGTACTGTTACTATCGTCTAACACAGACCCACACCTACTACACACGCTACTACTTTTACGTTTAGCCTCAAACTTTGTTTTTTATATGTCAACCGCCCTCTTTTATTTTCTTGTCTTTTCTTTTTATTTACGATTTGATTTGGTTCGTACAGAGATGACGACGGGTAGAAACGGAATCCGTTCCTAAATCAATTTTGTAGACGTCCGTAGAGTCGTCATCCTGTTACGTGATGAAACTAGACGGGTCACAGTTACTGTAGAGAGTTGGTTATTATCGCATCCAGTTCTACAAATTAGGAAGGTACCACAAGTCCCAAGAAACGTTGTCGCTGTCGACTGACCAATAGTTATACATCTCAACTAGGTGGTGAGACTCACATAGGATTGAGACGTTTCTCTAAAGAGTTGGTATTATAAAGAACTGGTCGTCTGTGACGACGGTGTATGAGACGGAGTCATCATCTGTCACAATGGTATCAGACGTTAAACGATGAGGTCGACTATCGTGGACACGGGTAAAAATGGTGTTTCCGTGGTCAACTTGCTGGTCTCGAGAATAGAGGTGGTACCAGACGTAGTCTCATTCAGTTCTTTTCGAGACTACGTCTACATCCTCTTATTCATTCGAACATCAGATACCACCGGAATTCTATCGTGTTGTCTACGAACTGACGTAAGGTGACACGGGACGGTCCTAATACTAAGTTAGACCGATTATGAGGTTGACACATTCGTTACAGACCGGTTCATCTTTACCGGTTCATGTATTCTCTCGGTTGTCGTACCTACATTCCGCGTCTAAAGTATTTTTAGGAAAAGAAGGTGTCATCTTCCCCTGACAAGACGTCACTCAAAATGTGGTCCTAGGTATCCTCAAGGTTGACCACTCGTCAGTCAGTACGGTATCACAAGGTTGTGTAGATTTCACATAACCACGACACTCTCCGAGTCTCATGCGAAACGAGACAGTGTGAGTTACGGTTGAGGATTATCCTTTAACTGTCCCGGTTCTAGTACGTCGAACTTTGTGAAGAAATTGAGTAGGAACTGTACAACCTACCGTCTGAAACTGAACCTCTGTTAACAGTACAGTAGTTGTTTGTGTCCCTACTATTGGAACCGTGGGAGAAAGACCATATGGGTTTATGATACCAGTTTCGTATGAAACCGTTTTGGGTAAAGAACGTCGTCGTGTCGTAGTTCGAAGAACACGGTTTAAGAACCACTGACCGCTTCAGGTATCTACGGAAACTCGTCTGTATTCTTCAGTAGTATCCTCGGGACCACCCTTTGGGAGTCCGACAAGGTACATATGAAGAAGAAGGTTAAGAGGTAAATCTTTCCGTAACCTTTACAGTTACGAGAGATTGAGTTCTAGGAGGTCACGTCGGTTCCGTTCTTATCGAGCGTCCCGTCGGGTAAACCGTCAACCACGTTTACACAGAAACTTTAGCTTAGGTCCTGCGACACTTATCGGAAACCGATGGTGAGACGGAAACATTTGCTAATTACCTTGGTAGGAACAAGGCGAACTAGTGTTTGTGGGTTGCTGATGGTTACCGAACACAGGACCTCCATCAAACCGTTCGACGGTTCATGGTAACAGATGATCTCGAAACTAAAGTAGTATTCGTCTAAATATGGTCACAAGGCGTAGTCCTGCACGGTATCGAAGACGTTTACAGAAACCTAGTAGTGACACACATGAACGGAACTTATGTATGAGTTTCCGAAGTGGGTACCAGTTCGTACGTATGAGTTGTCTTCATCACACGTCACTAAGAAGTGATCTTCGTCTGAGTCCAAGTAATAGACTAAGTGTGTTGAATTTGGTGGTTGTCCCATCGCTCTAGCTTGTATAGTTGCTTGAATATTGTCGTTTCTTTTCTTGGATGTATTTTAACTCCGCTTTGGGAGCTTATTAAGTGCCCTAAAGCGTAGGGGAACTGTGTGGGTGACTCTCTAACTGAGTACCCATCCACTGTTCCCAGGTATGTGTAGTTACACTTTGTTTTCTTTACTTCTCAATAAACTGAGTACCCATCCACTGTTCCCAGTGCTGTGCTAGTGTTCTGTGGTGTAAATAGGTTCTGAATTGTCCATTTTCAACAACCAAACGCATCACAGACACCAATAGATTCATTGGCTCAGTCTGTTTGTGTGAAATCAATTATATTCTTACACTTTTTGGACTGCCAAGTTATTGGCAGCATTGCGATAAATCCATAAAAGATCAAACCGATCTTTTACCCAAGCCAACGAGTTTAACACTTGCCAGAAGTCTTGGAAACAGTAAACAGATGTTTACTGTCAATTTTTCTAAAATAAATAGAAGAACACCACAGTGTGGCCGATAGATCATAGATCTATGACTTTGATAAGAACTCAAAGCCGAACGTCTAGATCCGGAGAGGATCAAGATACATCTGGAGCCACAGCCAAGGGCCCAGACAGGAGAGCTGAGACTGCCCACAATGTGGATAGGCGAACGGGAACACCGATGAGGATAGCTAGTCCTTGTAGAACTAGGATGCCCATAGCTTCCGACTCCATGAGTCAAAAGCAAGTATCAGCGGATCTAAGGAGATCCACACTAGAGGAATCAGGAATGGACAAAATATCGCCCATTAAGAAAACAAGAAGAACTTCAACCAGGTCAAAGTTACAATTGCCTCTCGATGAGTCGAGCAAAGTGCCAACGAGCGACACTGACAAGTTGCCGGGAGTGCGAATGTCCCAGCTGCCATATGTTCAAGAACATCGCAGATCGCGAAGTTCGCCATCCCAAACAGGGATGGAAGAGCATGGGTCGATACGCTGGGAAGATGAAACCTGGCGATATGAGCGTACAACCAGACATATTTCCCAGATGATTATGGCCCTCAAAGAGAGCCGTAAACACGTAGGTACTACACGTGAAGTGAGCCAATGAGCAGCTGAGGCAGCTTGTGCAGCAGACAACACCATGAACCAACTCCAAATGCTGGGAGATGGTATGGAACTGTTAATACAGTCCCTGGAGGAGGAAGTACAGGGACCTTTACATGGAAAGGCACCCGAGCGTGGAAACAATCCCAATAGGGATCGTGAAGTCAACTGCAAGGCTGAGAAGGATTGCAAGAAATGAGATAGCCACCTCTGTCTGGACCAAGCAAGAGAAATGGTCCTCGTGAAGCGAGTGCTACCCTAGAGCAGGATAGCATCAGTACGCTGGCATGTACTGAGGAAGAGACGGATCGTGAGCTAGAGGCTCGTGATAGAGAAAATATCTGCGAAGGAATTCACAGATCGAAAAGGGCGTACAATGAGCAAGAAGTGCTCAAAGCAGTGACCCAACAGTCACTGCGGGAGATGATGAAGTCTGATGCCAATAGCATCGGTACCACGACTAGCACTCACATTAGTCTTGAACGTGAGTTCAATCACTGGGATAGGATCAAACAGAAGGCAGTGTGATGGAAGCACTATGCGCTAGAACTCTGTGCTAAACACACAGATAATCTAGTCAAGGAGGCATATATTGCCCAGATCGAAGGCGACACCTTCAATAAACTGATCGAGTCAGCGAGAGTGGCTCAATACGCCCTTACCAGCAGTTATAGACTGAGGGATGTGTTCTTAACTGCTGACAAACGTAGACTGCTGTATCAGATTGACAAAGATGTCGCTGATCCACCAGTGCAGCAGGATGTGAGTAATCATATGCCTCGCCCGCACAGGCAGATACAAGTGATACCACATGTGGTATCACTAGCAGTTATGGATCCTGAACGGAGGGTTCAGGAGGTAGGAGGAAATCTGTCTACATATGTAGATGGAGTCGCAAAGATGGTGCGAGCTGCCCTTGAGAAACATAGAGACAGTGAGCCAGACAAATCTGTGCTTGCTAAAGCCGGAGTAAAACTACCTCACTGAGCAGAATATGCTGGGAAAGCAGATCTTGAAGAATTCGAGAACATCATCTCAGGAATCCTGAGATGGCTAGGCATGAATAGTTTACTGGGGCCATCCAGCATGGAACTCCAGCGGAACTATTTGGGCACTCACCTCAAAGGTGAGGCATTGGAGTGGTACACTCAAAATATCGAGCATCATGATCGAGTTGTAGTCGATTGGACTCTAGAGAGTGCAGTCGCTGGGTTGGAACAGTGATTCCTACATGCACTCATGCACAGACATGCGTTGAACTTGTTCAACGCAATCATGCAAAGGACTAAAACCATTCAGGAGTTACTGAACAACATTACAAAGTACACAGCGCAGATGATACATCTGCCCAATGAGTATATGATCCACAAATGGTTCGTAGCAGTGCTTCGAGAAGCGCTGTGTCATGAAGTCCTAAAACTAGGCTACAAGACAGAATTAAATTCAATAACTGAATTGTATGAGGCCGCAAAGGCTGTAGAGGATGCATCCCAATATGATATTGGATCGCGCAAGATGGAGTCTAGCAGTGCTCACGTGCTGCAAGCAAAGCCTAATTCGACAAGTAGTCGAAGTCAGGCTGTTGCAAGCTCGTCCCGAGTTCCCAATACAGGGAGCCATCCTACAGCGAAGCAGATGACATATTGTCTGCCTAATGCTGGACCTCAAGCAGAGACAAGACCAAGCGCACCCCAAACAGGGGCACAAGCTGCACAAAGAGCTGGAGTGGGAGCTCCCACCGCTTCTTGCCCTCCACAAAAACCTCCTGGAGGTTCAGGAGGTCAAGGACGTAGCACAGAGCTAATGTGTTATGAGTGTGGACAAGTTGGGAATATCACGCCCAATTTCCCACAGTGGAAGAACAAACCACGCATAGCAGGTGCACAGTTAGAGGAAGTGGTTGAGCACTCAGGGAGTGCTCAAGAAGGGGAGGAGCCACAAAGCGGGAAATTAGATGAGCAAATGGACGTCCAGGATGACCATGAGAGTGAATCAGCAAACTAGTCGCTGATTACCAGTCGAAACTCATGCCCTATCAATGGGATGATGACAATGATATGAGAACGCAAAGCTCGTATCAAGCGGACGGAGTACGTCTGCTAGGAGGATTGTATGAAGAAAGGCGGCACATATATGCAGCGCAGAAACCAACTACCACAATTAGTGGTGGTTTAAGTCAAAACAACGACTTCTGTATCCATGCGGGAGTCATAGATAGGACAATTGAGCCTATCTACAATCATTGGTTCAGACCACACGATAAGACGTGCCCCAAACAGGCACCTATAGACAACCAGACAACCTCCGGGTGTTGGGATATTGGTGGAGTCAGAGCCCACTATCTATTAGACAGCAGGTGTGAGGGAGTCATGCTCTCTCCGGACTTCATATGTGCCGTAGGCATCAAAATATTTGAACTCAAACGTCCCATTGGTCTACAGCTAGCATGTGTCGGCAGTAAGTCAACCATCAACTATGGAATGCACACCAATATCCACTTTGGTGAGCACAATATTGAGGAATACTTCTATATAGCGAACGTAGATTACTATGACACAAGACTAGGAACACCATTCCTACGTAAATTGGGGATATCCCTCAACTTTAGAGGCAAGGGATGCATCTGTATGGGAAAGGAAGTAATTCCAAACCATGCGAATGCCTGGGAAGTGCAGCGGGACTACCAGGACCTGACTGAATGCAGGACTCGAATTGCAAGCCTTAAACCCAAACCAGCGAGCCACAAGCCGTGACTCGCAAATGGCTCCTCATTTCACGTGGAGCCATCGACGAGCTCACCAGATGAGAGGTGAGACAAGGGAAAATGAAAGGAAAAGCAACAGAATATCAATGTTGGTCTACCCGACCAATGCACCAATGGAAATACCGATGGGAGTACTGGCACCAATCAACTGTTATTAATGGCTGATGACTTTCCCACACTAAGGGAAAGATGGGAGCTAGAGTTCGCAGACCTCTTTGGAGGTGTGCCGTTAGAACTTCCTCCTTGGAGGAAGATCAACCACAAAATTAAGTTTGTGGGTAGCAGCATCAGTATGTTCTGCAGCACCAGTGCTATGCATTCCAAAGAAAAATGGAAAGCTCAGAACAGGGATAGACCTATGTCTATGCAACAGTGAAGGATATAACGCCCTTCTCAGACCAGGATACAATCTGGCACGATGTAGTTCATGCCGTGTACCGATCCAAGCTTGACATCTCTGACATGTACGAACAAATATGCGTAGTTGAGGAGGAAATTGATAAGATGGCCTTCATGACCATATTCAGCACATTCAAAAGCCAGGTTATGCAGATTGGTGATTGTAATGTGCCATCTACATTTCAACATCTCATGACGTTGATTTTTCGTAACCAAATTGGTCAATCAGTCCACATATACTTGGACGATATATTCATCTGTTCAAGCTCTATTGAAGAGCACGAAAAACACCTTAGAAAGGTGATTGAAATATTACATGAGGCACATTTGTTCCTCAGTGGAAATCGATCCAAGATCGATTTGTATTCGCCTCACATGGAATGTCTTGGTCACATAATAGATGACAAGGGCATACATGCTGACGCGAATAAAATGGAGAAGGTTCGAGGTTGGAGAAGACCTCGAACATTTAACGATGTCCAATGATTTCTAGGACTCATTCAGTATCTGGCACCATATATGCCAGATTTGACGGCATATACAACTCCCTTATCAGGAAGTACACACAATAATAGGACATTTCAATGGATGCCCTTGATGGATAAGTGTTTTGAATCCGTCAAAGCACTAGTGTGTAAGGGTCCAATATTGAAGCCTATAAATCATGCTAGTTCAGAACCCATTTGGGTTGTGACAGACGGCTCTAAGTCTGGAGTCAGAGCAGTCTACAGACAAGGTCCGGACTGGACGACTTGTTGTCCAGCAGGATTTCTTTCAAAGAAATTCAGTCCTGCACAACAGTGTTAAAAAACGCATGAGCACGAGACGATTGCTATCCTAGAAGCACTTATGAAGTGGGACGATAAGCTGCTAGGTTGCCAGTTCACACTGGTGACGGATGACAAAGGCCTCAAATACTTTGAGACACAACAGCATCTGTCTGACAGACAGGGGCGCTGGTGGGAGTTTCTCTCCAGATTCAATTATACCACGGTACATGTACCAGGTGTGGAGAACAAGGTAGCTGACTGTCTGTTGCGCTACTATGAGAATGATAAGCAGGGTGAACATCACCCAGCAGAAGAATATGTTGACGCAGATGCGCGGCTAGACCCAGAAGGAGAATTTCTCCCAATGGATCAATTCATAGAAATATGAGTGGCCGCAGCACGACGGTCGCAGCAACTACAAGAGGCGACAGAGCAGCGGGTCACAGACGTGCAGCAGATGAAGAAAGCAAGGGAAGTACCTCCCACACAGGTGGAAGGTAATGAGGAAGACAATGTACTAGCTACAGCGTCAGGTGCAGACTCACAGAGTCTACGTTCACACATAGAACGTGAGTTTGACCTAAAAAAAGGCTGTAGCCAACGGCTATGGTACTGATCCAATACTCAAGAAAGTATTGGAAAATCCTGAGGCTCACCCCAGATTTGGGGTGAGAAACGGACTGGTTTAGACAAAGAACCAGTTCAATTAAGACATTGTGTGTCTTCCCCAGGAAGTTTTTTCCAAGGGGAGGAGAATGGTCAAGATAATTATCGATCATGCACATAGAGTAGTTGGCCATTTTGGACAATTCAAAACCAACAAGTACATCAGGCGATCGTACTGGTGGTTGGGAATGGCAGCCAACATAGAGTCATTCTGTGGATCCTGTGCAGCCTGTCAGGCTGCAAAGAAGGACAATAGACGACCAGCAGGGCCATTGCATACCCTGCCAATACCTGATAGACCATGGCAGTCTCTCGGAATGGACTTTGTGGGTCCATTGCCAGAATCCAAGGGTCACAACTATTTATTAGTCATGATTGACAGACTCACGTCTATGGTGCATTTAGTGTCAACTACGATGGGAGTTACTGCATGACAAGTTGCGTGGTTATACCTCAAAGAGCTAGTACGCCTGCATGGAGTACCTGAGTCGATCGTTTCGGATCATGACTCCACATTCACCTCCATATTTTGGAGGGAATTGCAGTGTATAATGGGCACAAAACTGCTCATGTCCACAGCTTTCCAACCGCAGACAGATGGAGCAACAGAACAAGCAAATTGTTCTGTAGGTCAAAGCCTCCGCACTGTAGTACAGAGTGATCAGAAGGATTGGGCCAAGAAATGCCCAATGGTAGAATTCGCACCGGACAGTTCAGTCAGTGTGACCACAGGATACACACTGTTTGAACTGAACGGTGGATACTTGCCCCATATCAGGCAAGTACTATCAGTGGATACTACTTTTAGAGGAGTACGGCAGTTCACACAACAAGTGTTGTGGAACCTAATTGATGCTCACGATGCAATCATTGCAAGTTGAGTACAGCAGACAGATACTGCGAATATCAGACACTGTCAGGGAATGACATACGAGGTTGGACAGCTAGTATATCTGTCTATGAAGAACCTGTCCTTACCTAAAGGACAGGCAAAGAAACTAGTGTCTAATTATATTGGGCCATATCAAATCATCGAGGTGGACAACACCACCTCCAACATGAAACTTGAGTTACCTCCAGAGCTCACGGCTCCGAGGATATTGCCAAAGTTTTATGCAAGTCTAATCAAACCGCATATACCTAATGACGATGAGTGATTTCCTCATCGTGACGTAAATTACATTTACAACTTTGGGATAGAAGATGAACCCGAATGGTTTGTAGATGAGATATTGGCTCATCGCTGGACTATAGACTCCAAGTTGGAGTTGCAAGTGTGGTGGACATTGGGAGATGTCACCTGGGAGCCACTCTCTGTATGCAGAGAGTTAGAAGTGCTAGAAGCTTATCTAGAGCTGAGGGGAGTTAGGAAGCCGCGAGAGCTTCCTAATCGTGCCCTATAGGCACAATAGTGGCAATAAGTGAGTCCTTTAATAAAAGGACCTGACACAAACATACGTTGTGTCGGCGATTTGTGCGACGCAATGCAGTCACGTGAATATGTCACGTGACATGGTGGTTGTGCTTGCCTTAAATTTAAGCGACGATTTTATTGCTGCTTCAAGGCTTCTTGCCACCCACTTCCACACCTGCACCAGTGCGAGTGTACCAGCGACAGTACCCATGGATGGCAAAGCATCCCACCAACACCTCTCAGCAGAGGCACTACCTAGTGCCTCTGAGCAATTTGCTATGCTCCAAAAGGAGCAGAGCTGGACTGTGTACTACGACCACTCCATCGAAGTTGCCACGCAGTCTTCCTCAACTGCACCTATACCCATATATGCTGATCCCCCATCAGCATAAAATTGCCCAAACCTCCCTAAGGTTTGGTCTGTGGGGAGGATGTAAAGATGTAGATTCTTACTGTAGCATATATGCTACTATTTAGAGAATATATGTCACCAGAGTGACTTATGGCTCAGATTATGTAAAGCTGCCCACTAGGGGCACCTGTAGATAGTGGACAACTATTCAGTTGTCCACAACTAATTATATAAGCAACTTTAATCTTACTTGTAACCACACACATCGCAGACACCAATAAATTCATTGGCTCAGTCTGTTTGTGTGAAATCAATTAGATTCTTACAACACACCCAACATGCTGCCAACAGTTTTCAAGCTCCTTCGAACATTTGATGAACAGAACAAGTTCAATGGCAATAACTATGTGTCATGGGTCACCGAATTCAACATGACTTTTGGAGAAGACACAGATTTCATGTCACACATCAATGGCACATCAACCATGTTGGTACTGACAACTGACCACTCAGCATGGCTTGCTGCAGGCCTTCATGCAAGGTCAGCACTATACAAAACCATTTTGTCCAATGTGATTTGTTCTGCACACTTCAAGCATACATTGCCACCACAAATGGCAAATGCAGTCTGGCTGAGTCTCAAAGCTGAATATCGGAAAGATTCACACACAACCCATTTCAAACTCAAAAAATGCCTCTACAACCTGAAACATGACATTGCAAAGCCCATATCGATGTACATTCAAGATATCATTAATGCGGCTGAAGCACTCACTTTGCTCAGCCATGAACCTGCTGCTACACTGTGGCTACAGATGTAGTCAATTCAATTCTCATGAATCTCAATCCGTCCTTCGCTATCATGCACACTTCTCACACACAAACATCTGAGCCATCACTCACAGCAGTCAAGAAAGCCCTGACTGATCAAGAAGACACAAAGTCGGCTCTAACTGGAGAGTTGGATGACAAACTGTCTGAAAGTGCCATGCATGCGAAACGCAGCAACAAATGGTCAAAGCCAAAAACATTGAGAAAGAAAAAGGGTTTGAGCTCAGACATGGACAGCAATTTGGACAATACACATTCGTACAATTGGCTCAATCCGAGCAACAAGGACATCTGTCATTGATGTGGTAGGCCTGGTCATCAATCCTCACATTGCATTGCCGATATCCCTCAAAGTGTCAAGGACAAGGTCATTAGGATGGCGAAGAAATGATGAAAACCCCAACACTCATTTGAGATTCATACCACCATCGAACATTACAACAACAATGATTCATCATCTGACACCAATATGTCTAGCCTCAGTGATTACGTGAACATTGTTATGGTGCAGAGATGTTTTTAGAGGTGGGATTCACATTTTAACTTGTTTTGAGTACCTTCGTCAGTGGGGGCTTATTTCTCACAGTGGGGGATGTTTTTTCTTTTCTTTTTCTCACATCTATTCTTTTTCTGTTTGTGCTGCACCCCTTCTGTGAGTGGGGGTGTCAGGAGCTGGTGCGGCTCTGGGTGCAGCAACTAGTATAGTTGCTTAGATAATCCCATAGATAGACAGTGGCTTGTCCTAATCCAATGTGTATGCACATATTTTGGTCAGCCTTTCCTCTTCGGTCAGCCCTCGCACATCTCCCGGTCTTGACAGAATTGACATCAAATGCCTGGACACTTCTGTGTGTGCAGACCACCGCCTAAAGCACTACCTTGCTCTAGTGCAGGCCTATCTTCAGAGACCCAAGGAGAGGGCTACAACCAAGTGGAGTCTGGTATTGCCATGACTTCAACTGAAAACCAACATGAGACCATTCAGCAACTTCTGGAGTCATGGTTCAGTTTCAACTTTGCCATTTCAAGGTGACTTTTGTAGTCCCCAGTCACAACTATAGTCACAGTTAGTCAGTAACAGGTTGGCACAGTGTGTACATATTTCTGTATTTTTTGTGATTTTATTTCATTATATGGTGTCTTTATTTTGGGATGCAGTAAGCAAGAATGATGCAGCTCTCTTATGAGGCATTGTGAGTCACATGGTCATGTGACCAAACATTTCAGTGCAACAATTTTAAAGTTAATACACAAATGTCAAAATGTGCAAAAGACAATGAACAGTGTGGCATTTAAAAGAGCCATACTTTTTTCTTTCTTTTTGAGTAGTGCTGCCTGCCTCCGGAGGCAATGAAATTCCAAAATAATAAATTATGTGCAAAAAAACCTGTGAAAAAAAAATTACATACATTTCAAAAATACTACAATTCTAGTGGTTAACTGACCTTTCAGGGTGGTTAAAGGCAAAGTTACCACTACAGTTCTGATTCCCTGAGTTTATGAAGGAAAGAATCAGCTTTTATTAGTGGGGGGTTTTCACCATTCAAGATCATCCCCCTTTTCCCACAGTAATCTGGGATTATGCATTTTAGTCCACAGCTTACATAAGAAAACCCTACAAGCTGAGCATGAAACATGTCTCTTTTTGGATTTCAAGATGGTTTTGGGGTCCCACTGGGGTTCAACTGGGAATGACCAAAAAATTGCGACTTTCATTCTGTTTAGTTTGAGAGCACCTGGGATGCTAGACATGGGATTTTCCAGGAGACTCTCCTGTAATCCGCATACACAACTTCCTAGGTACTCTTATTCTCTTTTAAAAATGTTTCCTGTTTTTGGGATCACAAGCCCACTGAGATTGTACTCATGTGACCATGTTGCTGTCCACAACTCATCACACTAGTGACTGAACACATGACTAAGTAGGTGAAGTGTGAGACATTTCATAACTTCTTTAAGACACATCTGCAATGTCACAGTATATTTTTTCTGTTGGTGGTGAATATTACATAGAAAATGAACATGCAAAGATATCTATACTTTCTACCTACCACTAGTATTGAAAATACAACATTGAAGCTAGTATGTAATAGAACATTTCAAACTGATACCGACAGATGGTGTAAAGAAGATCCAGGCCCCCCTATCATAGCTCTTGTACATGTGCTCATCTGGTCACCAATGATGTTCTATTCGGTGACAAGCATGATACTCGACAGCGCCTACTACACTACAAAAGACGCTCACTGCACATGCGCCTATCATCATCAGCTTTCGCCAGACCATCATCTGCTGTGCTACCTCCAGTCTGCCAGACACATCATCTCCACACTCATTCTATTTTTCATCGATTCTATTTTCAATATGCCATCCAGCATTGCCGCCACCATGTCCCATGATTCGTTTCAGATGACCGCCAAGCCAGACATACACGTTGGACCACGTGTTGAACTTCCTAGTCAACGTTCTCCCCTTGATGTTCATTTGTCCAGTCCTCCTCCACAAGTCGCACATCGTCGGTACTATCCCCTATATGTCGAATCTCCTGAAGGCCCATACCGAATATTCCCCTCATATCCTCCTTATCACATTCACGATTGCAAATGGGTATTCGATCAAACCTTCCATGCTCCCTTCTACGTCATCGGTTTTGACCCAAACTTCGAACCAGTGAATGGTTGGCATCGTATCGTCCTCAGGAATAACTGGTACATCAAAGAGCACAGACCAGGAACAGAGATTTGCTACGGTTATGTGCCTAAGGACTTCGTCAAGAAGGGCTCGTCTTCGTTCCCTCTCTGGAGGAAATTCATATCCAAGTGTCGTGATTGGTTCACATGTTTCTGAGTCGTCATCAAGTCACATGACTCACTTACTCATCTTTGGAGATATTTGACAAGCAACTGGAATCCTATTGGATGGCTATGACTCATTTTCATCACCTGACTCACTCGCTTCTTGGCTGTACTTCTATTTCCAATTGTTCCACATGGTCTATTGTCTATGACTCACTTCTATTCTATTTCTGGCTTCTATTTCAAATTCGCTGCCATATTTCCCTTCATTTCTTCGACCACCTGACTCATTTTTCCATTTCCTTACAAACCACCTTCCTATTTTGGTTTTCTGCCTCTCGCCGTTAGTCATTTCTCCTGTCTGCTGTCGACGACATCGTTGTATGGCATACTCGCATCGTTTGTTGTTCTGCTCATGTATATAAGGCCTGTTTCGCCTTAGTGTACCCCAATTCACCTCTTTCAGTTGGATTCACTCGTCTAAGTCTAAGTCTAAGTCTACTGCTACGTCTACTACTACTACGTCTACATCAAGGCCAGCTTTGTCAATCACGTGACATTTGCTGTTGTATCTCATCTACGCTTACGTCAGCTTATTACATCATCATCTTCGTCACTGCTACGTCCTCATCTTCGTCTTTGTTCTACCTTTGTTGCTGCTGATAGCAAAGCGCACTGAGCCGAACACCAGTGTAAGTAGCCATGCAACGACGACACCGCTACCCACTGTCTTTTGGATCTATTTCCAAAAGTAAACCGACATCGGTGACATCGAAATACGATGTTGCCGAATAGGACATCATTCTGGCAGCAGCATGGTGGCAACCCCTATCCATCCTCCCTCCAGCTTGGCATTGACATAGAATCCTCATGCGTGGGTCATGATTGGCATGGGTGGTGGTGGTGGCTTAGGCCCACGTATCCCGATGTAGTTTGGGGGTGTGATATGCTACATGCCGTTTGGGGTGTATGGGTGCGAGGGTGGACCTGGGGCTGCAGTCATGATACATCCAGGGTAGACAGAGGGTTCTGCTGGAGTCCTTGTGGAGGGTATAGGGGCCCTGGTAGCTGCATGGGATCAAGGTGGGGTGGAGCATGGCAAGATGGGGATGCAGGGGTTGTGGTGTCACATGCGAGCAGATGTCTGCTGGGATTACATGCCACCTGTAGCAATTGCCTAGGACATAGTGGTGTGTGCAAGGGTGACAGAGTGATGAGTCCGCAGCAGCTGTTGATGTGCTGATGCTGCGTCACAGCGTGTGTGGGGCAGGTGGCAGGGTGCTGTTGAGCCTGTGGGTGTGTTGCTGTCAAAGCGAGGTGGGGCACTGTCGCTCACAGCGATGACATTGTCGTACATGCATGGCATGTGCCATCCTGCCACCATGGAGGATTGCTGTTTGTGGTGCTTTGCACTGTGGGACTGCGCCAGGCCAAGGGGTATGTTGGTACAACTGACATAGGTTCCCCTTGCTTGGTGTACATCTACCATGGTGGTGGGACTTTGTAGAGGGCCTGGACGGCACCTGTCAGTCGTGTGCTACTGCTGGGGTGTGCAGATGTCGCAGTGCGACTTACATGCAGTCCTAGAACTGGAGGACCTGTTGAGGGTGCGCTGGCATGGCCATCTGGGTGCTTCATGTTGTCATGGCTTGTGTCCAATGAGCTGGGCCATATGAATGTGATGGTGGTGTGGTGGTGTCAATGAAGGTCACCGGCATGACATGTAACATCACACACATTGCATGTAGACGAGGCACCTGTCATTCCCAAAGCTAAAAAATGTTGCCCACTAGGTTCTGGTGCCTGTCCAACACAACAGAAGGCCTGTTGTAAGTTTTAGCTACTCCTCAACAGCTATATTAAATTCTAAAAAACACACTTCCTTGGGAAGCTACTAGTAAGCTTCAGGAGAGTTTGGGAAAATAGTCAAGACAATAAAGTAGAAACAACTTGCCACACTATATAATTACTTGTAGCTCTGTTAATGTAGGATAAGTCTATTGAGCAACCCCCCATGAGAAAAGAAACCCCAGGTTTCTGCCATCAAACCAACTTTGCAGAACTTCCTACAACTTAATTCAAAAAGTTCAAAAAGGGTCAGGCCATCGACCAAAAATATAAGCAATCTGCCAAGAATTCTGGTTGAAACTAAATATAGGAAGACACTAAATATTGAATGACACTAAAGACTGAATGATAAGGATAATCGTGTGACTCTACCCAAGGCCTTTGTTTTAGTAGCTTGCAGTTAATCCATGGTTGCTGATCAAGCTTTTGTCATCTACTAGCAATGTCATGAACTTGTATGCAACTTAGTCCAACTCAAAGAAAACTCTCCGTGAGTCACAACAAGCTAGCAGGCAACATCTATCTGTGGAGCAACTACCAGTGAAACACATTTAAAACATTAGACCAGGGACCTCTCTTGAAATGGCGCTAAATGTTAACATAGGTCCCCAGTGGAATGCAGCCTAAGTTCAGTGATATAAATGTTTTTAGACCAAGTTGTGAAGTTTTTTCAAGCCCTTCTGAAAATGTCTACAGCTTTCGTGAAGTACACAACTCCTGACAGCACAATTCACTTCTCAGAAAAATATTTCACCTCACTTAGCTTCAGCAACACTGTCGATTTATCACTTCTGATGATATTATGTTCCAATGCCCTAGACTCATGGAGCTGGATCAAAGGAGGCAGCATTCAATTGTTGAAAACCATACTCACCACTGCGGATATATCCCATCCCGAGAAGACCTGGGAGACATCCTTAATGGAATGGAGGAGGCTTACCAGGAAGGTATCCGTGGTGTCAAGTTGACATTGTCAACTCCTCTGGGCAAGAAAATTGTGGCCAGTCATCTATTGCTGGTGAGTCCTCACATGCAATCATTGCAAGATGATTGCATTCATCCAGATCTCAGATCTGAATCTACATTGCTGTCATAAACCACACCCCGCACGTCAATTTGGCCCAAGTGGCATTCTGTAGACTTACAGAGGCCTCACTCGTCCCACAAGACCACCTCAATATTTTCAGGAAGGAAAATATCTTTGCAACAAGTCAAGCCTTCTCCACAGCCACTTTTGATGCCACTATGGGAATTCAGTACACTCACTGGGGAGCACTGGCTGCGCAATGATATTCTGAACAGTTATGGAGAACTTACCTACTTCTGCCATCTGGCTATTAATCCTATCCATGAGGTACAATACATGCCCTTGACTACACATTTCTTTGAAGAGGCAGAGCCCTTGTATAATCAAGATCCTCATTTGTATAGTCCCAACCTCATTGATATCTGCTCATGCCTTTGTTCATCACAATTTCATGGCTTTGGAGTTACAGTGTGGCATGAAAACCACTGGTCAAATTATTTTTACAACCACTCCAATATTTAGGAGCATTGAGATTCTCTAGGTCAGCCTCCAATGCAAAAGGTCCTCAACATCCTAAATTGGGTATTAGATGGTGTCGGTACCCCTGCAGTTGAGGGTTTTCTCACTGTTTCCAGGCCACTGCAGCCAAGTGGTAGTGGAAGCTGTGGTCTAACTAGCTGGGTGTGAGCCAATGCTTGTGCATGGCAAGTATGATTCCCTGGAGGAAACTGAGCTTAGTTCTAACTTCTCATTATTCTTTTTAATTTTCAACATTGAGTGCAGTTACCCATATGGATAGGCTCAGCTGCAGCCTCCACTCAGGCAAGTGATACCTTGGCTTAATTTCTCAGATGTTTGATGGACCACAAAAAGCTACTCATCTAATTGAGCACAGACCCCAACCCATTTAAGTAGCTAGCATTATTCCTGTATATTCCTTAGTTCAATTATCATATATTAAAGCATGATACAAGTGTGGATTACCCATGGTTTTTTTGTGAATCCATCCCAGACTCCTACCCTGCCATATTTCCACATTATGTGTCACACTTATGTGTAGTTGCAATCAAGCCCAAAGTCTGAATGGGTCCCGATGTATGCTGACCAATAAAATTTTGAACATCCAAAACCTTAACCCCCTCATAACGCTCCAAGACAACTGGCAAACAATGTAAGTGCCACATGCTATGTTTGCACTACTAGACATGCAACCTGCATTGCATCAATGTCATGTTTGCCATTCTGCTTCCTGATGCTGCCAGGGAGGCTTGGGACCATTCTAGAGTTCTTGGCAAATATAAACTGCACCCCTACTGACCTTTTCTGTCTTTGCTTGCATCTTCTATTGGTAGCCATGACTCAGCTAAGCAAAATCTCATTGAGAACACTGCTTGAGTTTTTGATGCATACTCTTGTGTGCCACTTGCAGCAACTGCAGTCTGAGCATGGACACATTCTGCAGCTACTACAATATACATGGAATAGATCCATGTGCTCACTGATGGTCATTGGGGCTTCCACTTCAATGCAAAGAATGTGACTTCAGATCAGCAATAGTTAGACTGTAAGTTCCATAAACAAACTGTATTTTGGTTACAAGACGTACAAGTACGTAAGGTCCTATAGTTTCGTACGTTTCGTGGTTCAGACTCCAGTCCTCTCGTGGTTACTCTCGTGTCTGGAGTCCTCGTACACGGGAGGTATCAGACAAGGTAAACTAGATATGTCTTCAAAAGC
>MU134488.1:40837-81533 GCA_015039355.1 Ramaria rubella
TATGAAGGTCATTGTGCAGGATCAGCACTTTACAAGTACAACATCATTCTTTCCAAACACTTCAAGCAGATGTCCCCACCACAAGCCATCAGGCTGACTCATGCACAACTCATTTATAGCCCAAGAGACAAGAAGAATTTTGGCCTTTGTCCAGGAGTCATGCCATTATTAGGGATCAGCACCATACTGTACCGTACCGGCACCTATAAAGTGACGGCTGGCTTATAGTTACGGGCTGTCACCATAAACCAGCTGTCACCGTACCTTTGAAGGTGATGGATGGTTATGGTACGGGTGTGGGATGGCCATATACGGTAATATGGCTACTTCAAATGCTATTGTGAATCCACAAAATCCACATCATTGGAATTCTCACTATGAGATTCTGATGTATCCACAGAGCTTGGCTGTGCAGCGGTCATGGCAGGCACAGGGGGCCGAGGTTTGGGGATATGTGATTATAATTCTGGTTTGGCTCCATTTGTTGGATCCAGTAGTCATGAGGACAGAGTGTGCGCATGCGCCAATGAGCAAAGAGGCTCCATGTTTACTACCAATTTCGTCATGTCGCATGGAGCATGGAATCTGCTGCAATCACTGTAAGCTGCTGGTGACCTTACAGCACCTCATGACCCACCTTAAAAGCAAAATTTGCCCCACCATACTAGACATGTATGGGTGCAGACCATTCAGTGTTTGGTAGTACAATGCCATTCAACCTGAACAGTGTCACAATCCTCTGGCTAAAGGGTAGGTATCAGCAGCTCACTGGATGGGACCAACAACTTCACGTGTTGGGTAGCTTACCTGGAGGTCACCTACTGGTACATGTCAGTCAGACGACTTCACCACAGGGATTAGGGTCAAATCTGTGAATTGAAGGAATTTGGGGAGAACAGATGGAAAACAATTTGTTTCCAAAAGGGCTGAAAATCTGGCCAAAACTTTAAATTCTCTGAAGGTTCTCTGAGCTAAAATGGGAGAAACTTTGGAAAATTTAAAGTTTCAATCATGTTTTCTGCATGGTTTCTGCCCTTTTTGGAAACAAAATGTTTTCCATCAATTCTCCCCAAGTTTCCTAAATTCCCAAATCCAGGCCTAATCCCTGTGTCACAGTTGTAACCATGAAGTCAATGTGGAAGTCGACGTGTCGGTGACAAGGTCACACTCACGTCAGCAAACCAGCCCTGGCAACCTGCAAAAGCACCCGTCTTACGGCCATTGACAGCTGTAAGGAACAGTACCGTATTGACCTGCTGCAGATGGGGTACAGTTATGGACCATCACAGTGCAAGCTGTAGGACAGGTACAGCACTGTACACCATATTACAGCACCTGTACAAACCGTCTTATGGTGACGGTGCCAATCCCTAGCCATGGTTGAACAGTGCAAAGACAATTCCACACACAATGTGATACCATGACAACACACATGCCATGACAGCTGGAGAGGTTTCCAAGACCATCACTTGGTATTTTTGTCATTAGGAGATAATTTTTGACAGTGGAGGATATGTTTTGTTCATCTCATTTATATTCTTTTTGTACCTGTGCTGCACCCTTCTTAGTGTTGCTGTGACTTGACTATAAGTGAACTAGTAGTCATAGTCTGGTCTAGTTGTGACCACAAAAGCCACAACTATGACATGACTACATAGTGACTAGACCAGAGACTACGGGATATCTCATGGCTGTAGTCACTTCCCTGCCAAAAATGCAACTAATAGTCACAACTACAAGGTGACTAAGGCCAAGACCACAGCTCTTTGAGGCAACTATGTCTACAGTAGTCATAGTTGCAACTATTGTAGTCACAACCGGGCTAGACTAACCCTTCTCCGAGTGGGGGTGTCAAGAATTGGTGCAGCTCAGGGTGTATACGTAGAGCTGCTGAGATAATCATGTAGATACCTTGTGCAATTTTTCCTTATCCACTATGCTGCATGTGTCTATGGTCAGCTATTGATCTCCCAGTCAGCTTTTCATCATTCACATATATATCTCTTGGTCTTGACCATTGCCAAAGTGTTGAGTAATATATCAGTGATCACAACATTGTTTTATTATGGTGAAGCAAGACTGTGCAAGTGGCTGTCAATAGTGTAGGAAAAGTAGTGGTCCTGGGTTGTAGGATCCAAGCCCTCCTCAGAATGGGTCCATGGAGTTTGAAATTTGAATCAGGAAGGCTGCTTTGACCAAACCCAACAGTCACTGGTCAGCAATCACCTGCCAGTGTATTTATTCATTATCTTCTTTCTATCCTTATCTTTTTCTTCACTTCTCACACTCACTGGTGACACCAACATGACTCAATTGACATGTTGTCATTGAATCTAACTTGACTGACTTGCAGTCGTTGAGTAGTACAGCTAGGCTATGTTTGGTTGTTTGATTGATTCACTCCCCATATATTGTTGCAGACAATGTTCATTCAACCTCACTTTTGACATCAGGACAACAAACTTCCCAGTCGCTGAGCACACAAGACCTGGTATGACGTATTAGCTGTATGTGATGTCCAGCTAATACGTCACTCACTGATAAGTGCTCATGGACTTCCATCCACCACCTTTGCCTAGTAGCCTGCCCCTTGTCACCCACCCACCTGCTGCTGGCTCTCGTTGCTTGAGTACTCCAATATGACCATGAACATGGATAAGAATGGTGGCGCAGTGTCACCCATCAATATGCGAACTGAAAAGTAAGTACAGTCGTCCCAAGTCCGTATTCAAAGACTGGTGACAATGAACTGCTTGCGCACACCAGCAGCAGGGGTGCACACGAACCCCACACACATGACACCCTATACACACGACACCCTATACACCATCACGAGCACGATAGCAGGCCACGCCACCTGTACCCACGCTCCCCCTGCCGCACCCACCCCGCCCCAGCTGCCCTTTGCCCCTACGCCACCCTTACCTCACATGCTAACCACCTCGCTGACCACCTCCACGGTGCAGTTTCTGAGTATATGAGCATCACCGTGCCCTGCATGAGGGTATAGACTTTAAGTTGAGAACCTATTAACGGTAGGTCTTGCTGTTCTTTCAAATTGGACCGACCGATGCTAACCATGTTTCCTTCGTTTTCTAGGATCATCCTCAACACATCCTACACATACCCCATTGGCCTTACACCATTTCCGACTACAATATGCCCCTGCGGTGCCACTCAGACCAGTTGCAACTTTGGAGTTGGCACACGCTGTCCACAGACCACGTGCGCACGCCGTTCTGAACCAACAGTGTAAGTACATCCCTTAGAACTAATTTTGTTCGCGCGCAGCTTACAATTTTTTTTTAGTTTTTGCACTGTTTCACATAGCAGCCGCACGCATGGCGGAAAATTCTGTGGTGATACCTGTTTCTCGTATGGTGTCTCTGTGCGTACTGACACGGTTGTTTGTAGATTGCACGTTGCATGCGTCTTGCACTAAGAATATCAAACCGAGACTGGAGGTGGACATAGATGGTTTAGTTGGTAAGTCTTATGTCTTCCTTGATACACTATTCATTGCTTTATTATTCAGGGCATTGTCAAAGATGGCTTATAATCACAATGAATAGTGATCTTGAAATTCAAGACAGTGAGATGTTCTCTGATAGATGCCAGAATTTAGTTTGATAACACAGAGATAATTGTACAGCATGTTGAATGGAGCTTGATGTATCGTGTGTCTGTTTATGTTTATTGGACATTATTATAGGATTGAAAAGAGTAATGATACTTAAGCAGGATTGAAAGGAGAGGATACAGCAATAGGCTAGCACTAAAGAATGTGCATTCACGCTACAAGCTCATAAATAGAAATAGACACACTAGGACTTTAAGACAAAACAAAACATAGCTGCAATTGAATGAACCTAAATGAACATAAAGATGGGAATACCAAAGAAATGAGAAATGGTTTGACTTAAGTAAACACTACTTGAACCATTTTCTAATGACTGTCACACTTGGTTCCTAATAAGGGAAGCATCTTTTTTGCCACGGGGAGTAGCCAAGAGTTAACAAAAAGTGAGCCAAGAGTGAAGCCGTGAGACAACAAAGGAAACTGTGGGACAAGATTTTCTATTCGTGTGAAAACTGAGCCACCTCCTAGGAAAATGGGAAATTTTTGAAATTTTGGTGTACTGGTGCATACGAACAATTCTAAACTCCACTATGCTATGTTATAGGGAATCGTAATAGCTCATAATTTTATTGAAAATCGCATGGATCTCACACACGCACTCTGGACCATAGCCAACACACAGCAAGAACACGACAGATGGCTCCAGGAATTGGTTTTGTATCATATCTGTAGCTTGGGACGTGGTGTGAGTACTTCACCACCTTGCAGAGTCTCTGTGTGCTCTTACCTTACTCTTGCAGAATTTCAATGACTGGACACAACTTGCACCAGGTGCTCCTGATCTGAAGCACAATCCACCAAATGTGCCAATCCCAGAAGTGTCAGTGCCATACCTGGATTACAACACATGTGAGATTGAGGTCTGTTCACATTATGAAATAAACATATGTTGCACACTCATTGCAGTGACAGCTGTTGCACCCTATCTTTGAGTTTTTGAAGCTCCAGAGGGGTTTGATGTCTCATGTGCCACCTTTTTCTGGAACACTATTAGTATGTCTTGAATTGATCTATTAAAATTTCAACTGTCTGACCAGTTATTTGTTCAGCTGCCATTAGAGCTGCAGAAAAAAATCTTCACTCTGGTTAATCAACTTACCGGCATTGATGCACTTCTTTCGAAATGTTTTTTTTATGAGCAAAGCAATCCTAGATGGCAACATGAGGAACAGCTCTGTTATTGACCTTACCAATCTCTCAAGTCCCCCAGGAGTGCGTGCACAAGCACAAGTCTGAGAATGGTCACTCTCAAACTCATCTTCTAATGTCTGAGTACTCTCAGACTCAGAGGAACCATACTCCCCCACTGACTCTGAGTCATCTTGTCCAGATCCAAGGTCACTCTGGAAGCAAAAATCATTACCATGATGCAAACGAACATTGCAGCCACACAATATGGTTGGGTCTCCATCAGGGATGTCCAGCAGGGCCCCTATCATTGTCACTGACTCACCAATTCAAAAAGCACTGAGTCCATGTTAAAATCAAAGCTGAAAAGGTGGCTGGTTCACATCACATCCGTACACTGCCTTCCAGTGCTCCTTTCATTGGAACAGTTTTTGCAAGTTTTGAAGAAGCCAAAGTCAAATTGTGCAGATATGAGGAGACTCATGGGAGCAAGCTCCGTGTTGCCCAGAACAAGAAACGCCCTGGTGGTGAGATCAAGAAGATAACCTTTCATTGCCATGCATATGGAAAACACAAACCTGCACATGATGTAATCATTGACCCCAAGGACCATCATGAAGGATGAACCATAAAGTGTGGATGCATGGTACATTATAACCTCACAGCAATCCTTGGGACATCCATGTGGACATTCTCATTTGCCACATACAACCATAACCATGATCGCAATTTGGCAGTTGGTGCACATGCACCTCGGCCAGCATCCCAGGCTTAGCGCCAGGTCATGGAGACCTATGCCACTAAGCCATCCTTTACCCATCAGCATATGAAAACTGTGCTGAGTGAAAAATTCCCAGATCAACCTCTGGACCATCATCAAATTAAAAATGCAATCAATGATGCTCAGGGACGTGCATGATCTGATATTGAACAACTTGGTGGAGACTTTGCCTCCATAATAAACAGCTTACAGCAAAAGGTTGCAGATGGCGAGGCATGGACATATAGCCTTAGGTTAGATGATGATAGGAAGGTTGTTGGGTTGTGGTGGCAATAACCACAGCAGGCGGCACTCTGTTGCTGTTATTCTGACATCCTCATCAACGATAATGCAGCCAATCGCAACCAATATGGTTACCCTCTCAATATTGGAATCATCATTGACAATTTTGGCAACTCATGAAATGCCTGGTATGCACTCCAAGCTTGTGAGGATGGTGCCATGCATACATGGGTACTCTGCAACCATCTGGATGCTGCTGGGAAACACCCCAATGTCTTTGTCTCAGATTGTGATCCTGCATTGATGTCAGTTGTACCCAAACTGATGCCATTCACCTATCAGATGTATTGTCTGCATCACCTCAAAGGTAACACCACACATGCACTCCAGCCCATCTTGAGGGAGTCATGGATCCAATTCAAGGAAGACTTTTGGAATGTCTACCGATCGGTATTGTTAGAACCCATATCCATTCTCCGATTTTCCGACAATCTCCGAAACTCCTTTTCTGACAATCTCCAACAAATCTCCTTCTCCAACAATCTCCTTTCTGACAATCTCCTTTTTCGATGAGCCTTTTTCCGACTATTTCCAAAATCTCCATTTAAACATCCTTAGTCATCCTTCAGAAATCGATCAATCTCCCGATCTTATATCCATATGTCCTATCTCTGACTTCATATTTGTTTTCATATTCACCCCGTCTCGGAATTCCATATCTCATATCATTACCTGTTATGTCTCCGATTTGGCATCCTCAGTTATTCCTTAAATATGCTTGTTGTACATCTCTTTCTCTAGTTTGAATATTGATTGTTCATTATCATTGGTCATATTGCCTATCACGTATATTGACTTATACAATGAGTCTCGCATATTGATTGTATTCCAATCATCTTCATTCTGACATCCCGAAACCCTTATCTCCGGTCTAAACTCCGATTTTTCCGAAAGGCTGATCCTTACCTTTGATTCTCTTCAAACACTCTTCCACTCTTCTCCAATTTTCTCCGATGTTTTCCGAAAATACTAGTTAAGTCTTGACTAGCCATCTTGTCATTGATCCTTCCATAGATCTCCAACTATTCCGACATTCTCCAAATTCCGACTTGTCAAGAAATCCAAAATACCAGGGCACGAGAATCCAAGAGGGCGCAACCCATAAGTTGAAGCCAAGCCTGTCCAATCCCGATAGTCCGATATTTCCGACATTTTCCACAACTCCAGTGAAAAGCAATATGGTCTTTAACAGTATATTCAAACTACCACTCTTGATTCTTACAATAACTTCTGATATCCAATTCTGATCACCTACATCTGATGCCATCTATGTCCTTACCAGCAACCCTTCCGACCAACTAGGAGAACTTTTCAACAACACCAGCTTTTTCCGATGGCAATGATGTCAAACCTCAATGCAATTATGACAATGGTGACAAGCTCAAACATGACAATGAAGATATCAAGATCAATCAAGTTTCCAAGGAGAATACCTACCCTTCATTCCTACCCTTCATTATTACCTTCCACACCCTTTTTTCCTGACAATTCCCAGTTCCTTGCATACATTCCGACCAAACTCCGATATCTCCGAAACCAAGAATTTCTGACATCCTTTACCTGGTCACTGTACAAAGAATTGTCCCAAATCATCTTCCGATAGGAGAGCTACAATCTGAGCTGCAATCAGCACATCACACAGGCTTCAACTTGCAAGTCTAAACAGCTGCAAAGACCTCAGTACAGACAAATCAGCATCAACACTCTGTTCCATTTTTCGGAGGTTCTTTCCACACTTTCCTATAATCCCGATTTTGATTTCTTATCATTTTCCGAAAACTCCGACACCACTCTTTATAATTTCTGACACCATCCTCCATGTTAATTCCAAAGTCTAGTGGATGATATTTCCACTTCTTATTGTTTTCTGACTTTCCACCTTTCCAATGTTTTCTGATGTTTCCGACTTTTTCCTCACACTGGGGGCATGAGCATATTTTTAGTGTAAAAAATGTGATAAAAATGCTTTTTCCTTACAGATTATTCATTCACTGTTCTGGTTGAAAAATCTCCCAAAAATGCTGCTTTTTTATCAAGTTTTAGGACCTGAAAATCTGGTACATACTTCACATTTCTAGGCATGGGAAATGGATGTAAAATGTGAGAAATAATGAATTTACTCATTGATTTCATGCCACAAAAAATGCAAGGACAATCTTGGTTTTCATAGACATTTTCAACAGAAAAGAACCAAAATTTATCCAAGATTTCATAGTAGAAAAAAGGTGAGAAAATTAGTAAAATATATGAGATTTTCATGAGATTTTTCAAAACTATTAGCCAATGAATAATCCAACATTTTTCTTTAGTTTTTGCAAGGAAAAACCTGATGGATAAATGTTTATCCAATGGATAATCATTCACCCATAGGCAATATATAACAAGTTTTCTGAACCGAAAAGGCAATGAAAAAGTCAATGGATAAGAGTTTATCCCTTGGATAATCATTCTTCCATATGGGGTAAATGTTCTGCCTATGGCAGAATTATTATCCAAGGGATAAACTCTTATCCATTGACTTTTTCATTGCTTTTTCGGTTCAGAAAACTTGTTATATATTGCCTATGGGTGAATGATTATCCATTGGATAAACATTTATCCATCAGGTTTTTCCTTGCAAAAACTAAAGAAAAATGTTGGATTATTCATTGGCTAATAGTTTGAAAAATCTCATGAAAATCTCATATATTTTACTAATTTTCTCACCTTTTTTCTACTATGAAATCTTGGATAAATTTTGGTTCTTTTCTGTTGAAAATGTCAATGAAAACCAAGATTGTCCTTGCATTTTTGTGGCATGAAATCAATGAGTAAATTCATTATTTCTCACATTTTACATCCATTTCCCATGCCTAGAAATGTGAAGTACGTACCAGATTTTCAGGTCCTAAAACTTGATAAAAAAGCAGCATTTTTGGGAGATTTTTCAACCAGAACAGTGAATGAATAATCTGTAAGGAAAAAGAATTTTTATCACATTTTTTACACTAAAAATATGCTCATGCCCCCAGTGTCAAGTCTAGAATACTGCGTTCAGAATCCTGTGTTTTTCCGAAGGGTTAATCTTCAACCCTCCGACCACAACGTAGTTGTAAATCCAGTAGGCTATTAATACACCAATCCGACCATCTGTCCAGCAATCAATCCAGGTTGTTACTACCATATGGTGTAGCACCACTTGATTTTGACTGTTCTGACATGCTGGGACACAACTGACCCCCCAACTACAATCCATTGATTGACAAGGTATAGGGTAGTACCTAGTTCCGCATTCCTCAACAGCAAGTCAAGAATCCAACTCCAACATATGTCCCTGTGGCAACTTGCAATTCACAATTCCACAAATCCGAAAATCTGAAAATCTGATTGTGGACAACCCTCCGACCCACTCAAATCTGTGTCATCCTAGACTATGCCTTGACAATTTTTTGCCTTAGCAAGTTGACACATACAAGAATTTCAGCAACTCATTTCCAGAAGGAAAATCCATCATAACCATCGATTCTTCCACATTTCCAACAACCTTCAATTTGCCTTGAGGGAGGGAGAGAATCACCCCTTAGGAAAACTTTATTCTTTATCTCTAGTTAAGCTGGAATAACCCTGACAGTTCATTAACAAGGCTCTAGCTATAGGGCCCACCCAACATTTTTCTCCACACAGTACTCCGATACTTCCTCACAGAAGAAATAAGGTGGCCTTTTTGGTTCTGCATCAATTATCAGCAGATTTCTCCAACACTGATTTCTCTGAAGTCTGACACCAATTTTTCTGACATTTTCCGCCCCTCTAGATTTCAACAATCACTATCTATGGTCCTTGTCAACACCCATCTGTTCTGCATTCAAAAGGACAACAAAAGTGACATCCAGATTCTGAAATTCTCAGTCTTTCCACAATTTCCGACAAGACCATCATGGAATCATCTTGCTCTCATTCTCTTTTTCCAAAGTCTTTCAACCAAGGGCACCACCATATTTTCTGAACATTTCCGATACCATCTCCGTTTTCCACAGTTCTGTTGAAAACCAGTATCACAGCAACATCCTCAATGAGAGCCTTCACTTTCGCAATTTCCTTCATTGGATTTTCCGATTTCCAAGTTCAAATCTCTGATTCCGATTTCCAACTTCAAGTTTCCTGATATTTTCCGACTTAACTCCACTTTTCCAAAATTTTCTGACTTGACTCCATTTTTTCCAATATTTTCCAACTTCATGACCCATTTTCCGAGTCCCTATTCTGATTCCCTATTCCGACTTCAAATCTCCGATTCTGATTTCCAACTTCAATTCCTGATTCCAAGATTCCGACTTCAAGATTTCTGACTTCAATTTCCACCTCCAAGTTTTCCGACTTCACAATTTTCCGATTTCCAACATTTTCCAACATTTCTCCACATTAGAGAAATCCGACACACTATTTTTCATCTAGGAATTACAACGCCATGATACTTCAATGACAATTCAACATGGAATTTTGCAATCTTTGAATTTTCAAGACTTCAAGCATCATCTTGAACACTTTTTACGCATCCAAATTTTCCGACACAAAATTGCATAAGAATACCTGCATACCATCTCATCCATCCACTCTTATTCCGGAAGTCCCGACACAAATCTGACTCTTTAAATAGACGATGGGACATCTATTTAAGAGGAGAGTAGCGACTATGCCAGCCTTATTCTGTCACACAATTTCCATCTATCATGACCATCCTTCAGCTGTCATCGTCCCTTTTCTGACCCACATCCATTAACTCCACAGTCTGTGTAGTGTCACATGGATCACGAAAACCTCAGGACCACCCGACAAGAACATTCCCTGACCCAGTATTCTGACATCTTTCTATTCCGACACTATTTCCTTTCTGACATCCTTCTACTCTTTCTGAAACCCTTCTACACTTTCCAACACCCTTCTACACTTTCCAACACCCATCTGTTCTTTCCGAAACCTTCCAATTTATTCTGAAAAATTCCGACTTAACTCCATTGCACCCTGTTTTTCAAGACAACAGTCTTTCCGACTCTATCTCTACAATCTCTGCAAAGATCATTCCATTTCCGGATTTCTGTCAAGCAAGATTCTCAGTCATTCTGACACATTCTGTAACCCATCCCGACTCCAAACAAGACCTTACATCTTTGTGCAATATTTCAAGACGAAGCAAGCCTTCTCCAACAATTCCATCGTTTTCCGACAATCCCGACAATCCCTATATTTTCAACAATCTGACCCTTTGAACATCCTTGTTTCCACAATGTCCACCTATCTTGTCAATCTGGAATTCTTCACCTTGTTCTTTCTATGTCTATTTCTTTTTCTGATTTCCATCACCCAGGTTTTCGGATGAAAACCCTTTTACTATATTACTTTTCCATCATTCCGATTCCTATCAACACCTTTGTAGTGTCCTCATCTTGAGGCCCTACTCCTCCTTCTTCCCCAACTCCGCTTTTCCACTTTTTTTCTGCTTTTTCTGCTTTTTCCACATTTCCATTCATCACATTTCCCCCCCTACTGTTTTTTTCTGCTTTTTTCCGATTTTTCCGATTTTTTCCGAAAACACCATCCAGTTCCATTCTACTTCATTTTCACAGTCTGACTCTACTTCGACATCTCCATCTCCACTCCAATTTCCGACATCTTTTGCAGAAGATCCAGCCATTATACCTGGCACATCAAGGTCCTCCAATATGTGGATTTTCCTCCAATGTCTTTTCCAACACTCCCCCAATTTCCTTTCCAACATTCCTCTAATTTCCTTTTCCAACATTTGTCCAATCTCCTTTCTCCAATGTCTTTTCCAACATTCCTCCAATTTCCTTTTCCGACTTTTCACGCTATGATTACCTCTGGCACAAAACCCCTATGCTTACCACTTTTCCTGCTTTCCACTTGTTTTCCACCACTTTGCCTCAAGCCATTTCTGTCCCCATGCAATCTCCACAAGCTCATTCACAAGTTGATCATCCAAGCTAATCATGATTGTGGGAATAGAGTGCAAAGGGAATAACAACTCAAGGAGTTTCTCTGAACCTTTACAACCACCCGATGCCAAAATGTCTCAAGACATTAAAAGCCTCGAGGGCTCGGCCTTGAAGGAGAGATACTGTTAGAACCCATATCCATTCTCTGATTTTCCGACAATCTCTGAAACTCCTTTTCCAACAATCTCCAACAAATCTCTTTTTCTGACAATCTCCTTCTCCAACACTCTCCTTTCCAACAATCTCCTTTTTCGATAAGCCTTTTTCTGACTATTTCCAAAATCTCCATTTAAACATCCTTAGTCATCCTTCAGAGATCGATCAATCTCCTGATCTTATATCCATATGTCCTATCTCCGACTTCATATTCATTTCCATATTCACCCCGTCTCGGAATTCCATATCTCATATCATTACCTGTTATGTCTCCGATTTTGCATCCTCAGTTATTCCTTAAATATGCTTGTTGTACACCTTTTTCTCTAGTTTGAATATTGATTGTTCATTATCATTGGTCATATTGCCTATCATGTATATTGACTTATACAATGAGTCTCGCATATTGCATTCTGACATCCCGAAACCCTTATCTCCGGTCTAAACTCCGATTTTTCCGAAAGGCTAATCCTTACCTTTGATCCTCTTCAAACACTCTTCCACTCTTCTCCAATTTTCTCCGATGTTTTCCGAAAATACTAGTTAAGTCTTGACTAGCCATCTTGTCATTGATCCTTCCATAGATCTCCGACTATTCCGACATTCTCCAAATTCCGACTTGTCAAGAAATCCAAAATACCAGGGCACGAGAATCCAAGAGGGCGCAACCCATAAGTTGAAGCCAAGCCTGTCCAATCCCGATATTCTGATATTTCCGACGTTTTCCACAACTCCGGTGAAAAGCAATATAGTCTTTAACAGGTATCCCCAGAGATATTTGACGCATGCTGGAAAGTGTTAGAGAGTGCATACCCAGCAGCAAAGACTTACCTGACTGAGCTCTTCACCTCTCATGAGCACTGGGCACATCCATGGACATCACAGCATTTCACGGCTGGCATCCACACAAACGGTTGGGTAGAGTGTGAGAATTGTGTCAACAAGGCTTTGAGTGGACATAAACGAACAGCTTATGAACTGTTCAATCTCCTCAACCAATGCACACAGACACAAACAGACAAGGAGGTGACATGAGTCTGTGAGGTACATATGAATGTCATCTTGTAACTCTGCACTCACTTGAACCCACAGGCTACTTGGAGGCACCATGATGACAACCTCAAAGTGCTATTCGCCAAACCTCTAGCTCTACTGCGTGAATATGTAGGACTGTTTGCTCTGCAGACCACTTCCCAAGAAATGAAACTGAGTATATACTATCATGCTGAGGTCTTACAGCTCCCAGACGGATGTCGGGCTTGGGTTTGTTTTCACACATTCATGTCACATTTCAAACACTGATACCATTATGTCTTTGAGTCAGAGTATGCAATACAAGCAGAGGAAGCAACTGGTTTTGAGTGGAAGGATGGCGAAGAAAAGGTTCGTAAGTTTGTGGCATTTCTGTGCTTATCAACTGATATCTATGACAGCACATGCATAACACATTCTCCAATGACAACAGTCTGATGTCCACCACATTTTTGCTGCATCTTATCACCGGCCAAGGTTTCCATCCAGCACCTCCTTTGCATCATACATCTGGGTACAACTACTGCCCACACGCTAGCTATCCTTGAATCAGGAAGCTACATGTGTGATTGCACAATGAGAACAAATTTGGGCATTAACTGCTGACACTTCTATTGTGCACTGACTCAAGTCAGTGGCATGCTTTTCCATCTAGCTACAATCCCTCGAAGGTGCAGTCTGTCATCACCTTCACCCTTCACGCATATTTGATAGCCTGTAGATGGTGGCAGGATCCTGGTATGGATGCCACATCTATCTCGCCTGTCATGTTGACACACACTGTGCCGGAACAAAGACTTGGACTTCATGCAAAACCTATCCACATTTCTCAGTTTTTCCCATCCTTTGGAGAACATGCATGCAGGTCCTACACCTCTGCCTGCCACACAGACAGTCAATGCATGCACTGTCATTCATGAAGCAAATGCAGCTGTGAAAAGTCTCACAAATGGCATCCAGACTCAAGAGCAGCTTGACCGACCGGTGGTTCAACTTACTGCTATTGGGTATGTTTAATATGTCTATTTTCAGTTCTACTTCATGCTTACTACTTCAGACAGTGCGGCCCAGGCTGACACCCTTAACCCAGAGCCATCAATCCATGATCCTCCTGTCCCACAACAGAAAGGCTGTCCCTGGACTGCATGCCTCACCTCTGCCATTGAAGGACCACGGTGTGGTGGAGGTGGGAGCAAACAGCCATATCCTGGAGCTCCTGCATTGCAGTCTCAACCAAGCCTGCTGGAAAGCAACCCAGTCACAAATTCACCTCCCCATCTGTGCTGTCGTCAAAACCATTGTGGGCTGTGTGGTGAAGCAGGCCATGATCGCCGGTGCTGCTATGATGTTTATCAGGAGAGGCAGGAGTACCAAGAATGTCAGTGCCAAGAAGACCATTGCACATTAAGAGATGGGTAGTTGGTGTTTGTAGTGGCTGTATACATAATAGTGTGGTGATTCCGTATACAGTTCAAAGAATGCATCGTTCACGTACCTGAATTGTTGTGGTTTCCGAGCCCTTCGGAAGCACTATCACTGTCCAGTCTGACCCTGCAGGTGATCCTCCCTAGTGCCAGGAGTCAGGACCTGGATCAAATCTTCTTATCGAGAAACCCGGGGTTCCGAACAAGCACTTTCAGAAACCTGGGGTTTCTTTTCTCATGGGGGGTTGCTGGATAGACTTATCCCTTGATGTAGGTGACATAGACTGCAAATGAGTTGCAAATCAGCTGCAAACATGGTGCAAATCAGCCACAAACAAAATGAAAATCACGCAAATGACCTGCATATCACCACAATGTTGGGTAAATGAGGACAAATGAAGTGCAAAGGGGAACATACCTACATTCTTCTGCATGAATACTAGTCATGAACATATGTGAGATGTGGAAACCACCGCAAATGAGACCCAAATTGGGCGCAAATCACTTGCATATGAACTGTGAATCAAAAAATCAGAAACAATACAAGATAATGAGATGGACATCCCTGTCCCATAACACAGCAACACTCCTAGATTAATCTGTGAGCACTGAGCACTAGGGACTGACACGGGTCAATGTTCACTGGGTCCACCTGTGGGTAAGCATCTGCGGTTTTAGTACAGGTTGGGTGCTTCAGGTCACAGGTGCACCCGATCATCTTAACCTGGTCGGGTACGGTCAGGCCTTGGGGTCTGAAGCATAAACCCAGGTGCACCTGCTGAAAATTTACACTGGAGAGGAGAGATCCTGGGGTGTCCAGGCTGACCTTGGAAACATATAAATACTTGTAGTTCATAGTAATTTTTTTTCTTGGTTACCACAATGGATTCCCCAGTCAAAGCAACCCAGATGCAGATGCTCATACGAGAGCATGAGGAGGATGCACTACTTGCATCCCCTGCTAAATCTACTTGGTCCAAGAAAACACAATCTACAGCCAATGCCAAGGCACCTGCCAAACCGATGTCTTGTTAGATCCCAGATCCGACTCATGTTACTCTGACATTTCATGTATTCCGATAAGCTCTTTTCCACTTATTTCCGACATGTCCCCATTTATTATTCTTAGTCACGATTCTATTTCGACATTATCCCCGTACATTTTATCTCGATTTCCGTATTCGCTCTGACTCCGGAACTTCGTATCATGCACATCTTGATTTCCGTGTTCGCTCCAACGTCGGAACTCTGTATCACGCACCCTTATCTTCCGTTCCCGATTTCGGAATCCCGCATGTCTTAAATATGTTTTTCTTGATCAAGCTTCTTTAGCTTGTAAATCGTATTGTATTGTATTGTATTGTATTGTATCACCATCTTTCATATGGCCTTCTACCTCTTGATCATATATCTTATACCCCTTTCACATATCTTGCAACCTTCATATCTCATTACCTCAACTTGTTATTCCAATATAACTCGTAACATCCTGATATCCCGCCCATCCTCTATCATTCCAACCTTATTCCGATCATTCCGATCATTCTGATTATTCTGACCCTACCTCATCCGACATTCCAAACCCTCCTTGATTACACTTGCTCTCCAGTGAAGCTAACCCTTACTCGATATTGATTTATCATTACCCCTATTCCATCTGCATTGACTATTCCATTCTCAAATATCTGAAACCCCCGCTCATCTCCGATAAGTCTCAACGCATCATTGGCACTGACCTTCTGAATAGACCCAACCAATCAGAACCCTGATACCACTCCGGTCTTCAGTCTGAAATACCAGGGCACTAGAAATCCAAGAGGGCGCTGTTGGTTTACTTGCGGAAATAGATCCAAAAGACAGTGGGTAGCGGTGTCGTCGTTGCACGGCTACTTACACTGGTGTTCAGCTCAGTGCGCTTTGCTATCAGCAGCAACAAAGATAGAACAAAGACGAAGATGAGGACGTAGCAGTGACGATGATGATGATGTAAACCACTGACGTAAGCGTAGATGAGATACAACAGCAAATGTCACGTGATTGACAAAGCTGGCCTTGATGTAGACGTAGTAGTAGTAGACGTAGCAGTAGACTTAGACTTAGACTTAGACTTAGACGAGTGAATCCAACTGAAAGAGGTGAATTGGGGTACACTAAGGTGAAACAGGCCTTATATACATGAGCAGAACAACAAACGATGCGAGTATGCCATACAACGATGTCGTCGACAGCAGACAGGAGAAATGACTAACGGCGAGAGGCAGAAAACCAAAATAGGAAGGTGGTTTGTAAGGAAATGGAAAAATGAGTCAGGTGGTCGAAGAAATGAAGGGAAATATGGCAGCGAATTTGAAATAGAAGCCAGAAATAGAATAGAAGTGAGTCATAGACAATAGACCATGTGGAACAATTGGAAATAGAAGTACAGCCAAGAAGCGAGTGAGTCAGGTGATGAAAATGAGTCATAGCCATCCAATAGGATTCCAGTTGCTTGTCAAATATCTCCGAAGATGAGTAAGTGAGTCATGTGACTTGATGACGACTCAGAAACATGTGAACCAATCACAACACTTGGATACAAATTTCCTCCAGAGAGGGAACGAAGACGAGCCCTTCTTGACGAAGTCCTTAGGCACATAACCGTAGCAAATCTCTGTTCCTGGTCTGTGCTCTTTGATGTACCAGTTATTCCTGAGGACGATACGATGCCAACCATTCACTGGTTCGAAGTTTGGGTCAAAACCGATGACGTAGAAGGGAGCATGGAAGGTTTGATCGAATACCCATATGCAATCGTGAATGTGATAAGGAGGATATGAGGGGAATATTCGGTATGGGCCTTCAGGAGATTCGACATATAGGGGATAGTACCGACGATGTGCAACTTGTGGAGGAGAACTGGACAAATGAACATCAAGGGGAGAATGTCGACTAGGAAGTTCAACACGTGGTCCAACGTGTATGTCTGGCTTGGCGGTCATCTGAAACGAATCATGGGACATGGTGGCAGCAATGCTGGATGGCATATTGAAAATAGAATCGATGAAAAATAGAATGAGTGTGGAGATGATGTGTCTGGCGGACTGGAGGTAGCACAGCAGATGATGGTCTGGCGAAAGCTGATGATGATAGGCGCGTGTGCAGTGAGCGTCTATTGTAGTGTAGTAGGCGCTGTCGAGTATCATGCTTGTCAGCGCAACCCATAAGTTGAAGCCAATGCCCATGTAGATCAGTCTTTGGATCTCCGACTTCCGAGTCATCCAGTATTCCATGCATTCCCAAATATTGCGACCACTGACCTCAGTCAAGGAGAGCTCTGACCAAATCCGACCCCGACGTCGAATCTGTCATGCGTCCCTAACAGTATTTACAAGCTGACACTCTTGATTTCTATAATGTCTTTCGACACCCAAATTCAAACATTGATTTCGATGACACCAACACATCTACCGAGAATGTCATCAACCCATCAAACGTTCACAAGTACCCCAGTCTTTTCAACAAGTGCCTCACAAATGAAGACTTCAAATCCTACCCAATTCCAAGCAGCATCAACAATGCGACTTCCAACCATCCTTGTGATGACTCACAATACATGGCAACAATTTCCGACCAAACCCTGACTTTGCCGACACTGAAACTTTCTGACATCCTCAGACAAGATGGCAAGTTAATACTACAGGAGAGACAACAACGTATCGATCACAAGTTATGCCTCTACTGTGGAAGACCTGATCATAAGGTGAAAGAATGCCCAAGGTCATCATCCTTCACCAGGAAAGCAAAATTCTGAACCACAACTGTCACGATAAGTGATTCCAACATCAAGGTCCCTTTAGAGGACCTTCCGAATCCTCAAAACTGACAGCTCAAAGACACTCGAGCACGAATCCACGTTCACATCTTATTTGTGCCTTGCCGAGAACATCACAGACGCTTTCCAAAAACACCCTTCGTACTTCCAACAATTCCACCTAAAACTCCGAAAATCACCCTTCCGAACAGTTTCGACTGATCATTACATTGAAACACTGTCCCTTCGGATTCCCACTTTCTGCCAGTCTCCGTCCTTCCATCACCAACGACATTATGTTGCAACACCCAGTAGGTGCTCCATGCCAATCACGTCCTCCCGTCAAGCGAAAAATCTGGTCGCTATTACATTACGTATAACGACACTTGTTTCTAATTGTTCCGATGTGCTGGGAATGCCACTAACCCACCCACTACAATCCGTTGATTGACAGGGTATTGGGTAGTACCTAGTTCCGCACTCCTCAACAAGAGGATTCAATTCTATGACATGTCTTCAGGAAACCTGCAATCTGTGTTTTTCCAAATCTCTGAAAATCCGACTTTGCTGCGACATCCTCTGACCCACCATAACATCCAACATCAATGCTTGATGAAACCTCAACTTGCAACAACGATGTGGAAACTTCAGCACATTTCCGATAGGAAAATCTGTTACACTGGGGGCATGAGCATATTTTTAGTGTAAAAAATGTGATAAAAATGCTTTTTCCTTACAGATTATTCATTCACTGTTCTGGTTGAAAAATCTCCCAAAAATGCTGCTTTTTTATCAAGTTTTAGGACCTGAAAATCTGGTACATACTTCACATTTCTAGGCATGGGAAATGGATGTAAAATGTGGGAAATAATGAATTTACTTTTCAACAGAAAAGAACCAAAATTTATCCAAGATTTCATAGTAGAAAAAAGGTGAGAAAATTAGTAAAAATATATGAGATTTTCATGAGATTTTTCAAACTATTAGCCAATGAATAATCCAACATTTTTTTTTAGTTTTTGCAAGGAAAAACCTGATGGATAAATGTTTATCCAATGGATAATCATTCACCCATAGGCAATATATAACAAGTTTTTGAACCAAAAAGGCAATGAAAAAGTCAATGGATAAGAGTTTATCCCTTGGATAATCATTCACCCATAGGCAATATATAACAAGTTTTTCTGAACTGAAAAGGTAATGAAAAAGTCAATGGATAAGAGTTTATCCCTTGGATAATCATTTTGCCATAGGCAGAACATTTACCCCATTTGGAAGAATGATTATCCAAGGGATAAACTCTTATCCATTGACTTTTTCATTGCCTTTTTGTTTCAGAAAACTTGTTATATATTGCCTATGGGTGAATGATTATCCAAGGGATAAACTCTTATCCATTGACTTTTTCATTGCCTTTTTGGTTCAGAAAACTTGTTATATATTGCCTATGGGTGAATGATTATCCAAGGGATAAACTCTTATCCATTGACTTTTTCATTGCCTTTTTGGTTCAAAAACTTGTTATATATTGCCTATGGGTGAATGATTATCCATTGGATAAACATTTATCCATCAGGTTTTTCCTTGCAAAAACTAAAGAAAAATGTTGGATTATTCATTGGCTAATAGTTTTGAAAAATCTCATGAAAATCTCATATATTTTACTAATTTTCTCACCTTTTTTCTACTATGAAATCTTGGATAAATTTTGGTTCTTTTCTGTTGAAAATGTCAATGAAAACCAAGATTGTCCTTGCATTTTTTGTGGCATGAAATCAATGAGTAAATTCATTATTTCTCACATTTTACATCCATTTCCCATGCCTAGAAATGTGAAGTATGTACCAGATTTTCAGGTCCTAAAAACTTGATAAAAAAGCAGCATTTTTGGGAGATTTTTCAACCAGAACAGTGAATGAATAATCTGTAAGGAAAAGGCATTTCCACCACATTTTTTACACTAAAAATATGCTCATGCCCCCAGTGTTACATCGATTCTTCCAATTCCTGACAAGCGATGGCTATTCTGCTACATGCTCCGACAAGATCACATCTATCGGAGGGAGAGAATCTCACTTTGGGAAATCATTTTCCTTACATCCAGTTATGCCAGAACCACCTCGAGAACATTAACAAGACTCTAGCTATAGGATTTCATCTGATACATTCCGCACAGTACGTCTGTACTTCCTCGAGAACACCCCAGGACGATCTCCAAGTCCGAACACCGAATCTTCCTCAAAGACATCCTTCCACATCCAAGATTTAGTTTTTCCAACCTCCGACTTCCTGAATCCGATTATTCAAGATACAACGCAGTTACTCTGACTCTAAGTCTAGTCATCAATATCAATTTCCACATTATGGGACAATAACCAACAAACCGCCTTCGGAATCAATAACGATCTCCTTCAAAAGGCACTGTTAAACCCCTCGTATCCATCAATTCACCATCTGTACATCCTCCAACTCATGTTTCCAATTCTTACCCTTCAATCATTAGGACAATATTCCAGGCCAAATATCAAGTACCTTACCAATGTTTCCAAAAACAACCCACAAATCCACCAAAACATTTCAATTCTTACCTTTCTGACACCCTTTTCTTCCCTACACGTCTTCCTTACTCTGTTTCCCCTGCAAACACTTCTCCGAACATCCCAAAACTTCCGATTCACTCCTCTTGTTCTCCTTCAAGTCCAAACTTCCGATATTCTCTGAATTCTCAGGAAATCCATGATTACAACGATTTCAACCACACAACATCAAGACCACTATTGAGAAATTTTCCAAAAAGACACCATTCATCTCCTTAGAAAAGCCAATACGTTTCCTATGAATCCTTTGGTCCTCCGACACTCCAACTCTTTTACCTACCTTCCAACACTTGAGGTAGACAATTGGACGTCTACCTCAAAGGGGGAGTAGCCACTATGTTGACAACTTATCTATTCCAATCCCCCACTTTGACTCCGATCTTTTCTGACAATTTCCAACCCAACGCTTCAATTTTTTTGGTCCTACTAAGCTTCTATTTACATCCCGCAATTCTGGAACTCCTTTGACATCTATGACCATTCACATCCCGATATTCCGACCCTCTCAACTTCTTCATGATTCTTACAAGTCCAATCCCAATCCCGAGTCAATCCCAACATTCGTCTGATTCCGACTTATCCTGATTTCTCTGAGACCCTTGAACCTCAAACATCCTTGATTCACTGGTTCTCGTCTTTCCGAGTTTTCCATTTTTCCAATCATTTCCATTGATCTGATAATGTCCGTTGTTCAGAGCTTTCTGTTTTTTCCGATCATTTCATTTTTTTTCCGATCTTAAAACAACACAAAAAAAAAAACCGACTTCATTGTCTAAAACCTTCTACATTACTTCACCGAAATTCCTCTGATTTATTATATTACTTTTTTCCCTTCCGACTCCTATTCACTGCATCGTTTCCTCTTCTGGCCCATTGACCTCTGGGTCAAGCCCCACCATTTTCCCTGATTCCTCCTCCACTTGTTTCTCCAAATCCGCATCTCCCGGATTCACCGCCTCCTGACCAACTTCCGCCTCCTCCAGAACCAGAACCTCCGGGATGACATTGACATCCATTCCGACCTCATCCACTCCCCTTGCCTTCCCTTTCCCCTTATCCGCCACTTTCTCCTTTTCCGGTTGCAGCCTGACATCTTCCCCCTCATTCTCCGACCTGGCTTCTGAGCCCAACTCCGGTTGCGGCGCCGAAACTCCATGGTACGTCTCCCACCGCTTCTTCCGGAATTTGAACTCGATTTCCACAATCCTGTGCGACTTCTTCAACAATTCGTTGAAGGTCGCCATCCCCTCCATGTTATAATGGAGCCACTTCGTGAGGGAATGGATTGTTTTCCAGAGCCCATGGAATTCCGCTGCGAGCCCCACATCCTCCGCCTCGTCCTCCGTCGCCTGCTCTTTTCCTTTACCCTTCCCTGATGACACCACCCCTTCCCAATCTGTGACCGCTTCCGCCCGTCGCCTTTTCGTCGCCAGTCGTGGTTCGGCCTCTGCGTTCTCTGCCCAAACCCGCCTGGACGCTGGTAATGATGACTTCCCTGCCATCTCCACTGCAAAATCCGCATCGCCTGGCCTCGTGCATTTCTTCCGATTGTTCTGACACCGAATGCAGGCCCGCTTCTGCAATTTTCTGGTCCTCCACTCCTCGTCGACACACTCTAACCCCCGTGTCTGACAGAGCATGCACCTATCGTTGAAGTCATCGACCTCCAACCAGACGTCCTTGAGACGCCATTTGTGGCCTCTGATGAATTCCGAACTGCCTTTTGGATTCTGGTCAACCTTCTCCAGCTAGTCCAATCTTTCTGTCACTCCATCAATCAGCAGACAGATTCCTGACTTACTGAAACAAGTGTGAGCCGGGCCTCCTCCTGCCTCAACTCCTCCTGCACCGCCACATCGACTCAGCTTTCCACTGATCCGCCTCCTCCTTCCGCTTCCTCTGATTGGCCTCCTCCTTCTCCTTCGCCTTCCAATCCTGTTCTTCCTGCTCCTTCCGCTCCCGTTCCTCCTTCTCCTTCCGCTCCCACTCCCGCTGTTCCACCGCCTCCCTCTCCTGCTTCTCCTACTTCACCTTCGCCCTTTTCCACATCTTGGCCTCCAATTCCGCCCTCCTCTGCTCATACTCCCTCACTTCGGCGGCAAGTTCTTCGCCAGAGCTGATTTCGATGATGGAGCAGGTGGGTGACAATGACTTGGAACACGATGGCATTTTTCCTTGGGTGGTGGTGGTAGGGGATCAAAAAGCGATTTGCGTTTTCACAAAGCGTTCCTCCTATATATATGTCCGATCCAAGATCTCAGCGTTTACGGATAACTGACACCCAAAACTTCCCATGGTATTCAATAGCGTAATCAGCCTCGAGGGCTCAGCCGTAAAAGGAAGATACTGTTAGATCCCAGATCCGACTCGTGTTACTCCGACGTTTCACATATTCTGATAAGCTCTTTTCCGCTTATTTCCGACATGTCCCCATTTATTATTCTTAGTCACAATTCTATTTCGACATTATCCCCGTACGTCTTATCTTGATTTCCGTATTCACTCCGACTCCAGAACTCCGTATCATGCACATCTTGATTTACGTGTTCGCTTCGACTTCAGAACTCCATATCACGCACCCTTATCTTCCGTTCCCGATTTCTGAATCCCACATGTCTTAAATACGTTTTTCTTGATCAAGCTTCTTTAGCTTGTAAATTGTATTGTATTGTATTGTATTGTATTGTATCACCATCTTTCGTATCACCTTCTACCTCTTGATCATATATCTTATACCCCTTTCACATATCTCGCAACCTTCATATCTCGTTACCTCAACTTGTTATTCCAATATAACTCGTAACATCCTGATATCCTGCCCATCCTCTATCATTCCAACCTTATTCCAATCATTCTGATCATTCCAACCTTATTCCAATCATTCCAATCATTCTGATTATTCTGACCCTACCTCATCCAACATTCCAAACCCTCCTTGATTACACTCGCTTTCCAGTAAAGCTAACCCTTACTCGATATTGATTTATCATTACCCCTATTCCATCCGCATTGACTATTCCATTCTCAAATATCCGAAACCCCCGCTCATCTCCAATAAGTCTCAACACATCATTGGCACTGACCTTCCAAATAGACCCAACCAATCGGAACCCCGATACCACTCCGGTCTTCAGTCCGAAATACCAGGGCACTAGAAATCCAAGAGGGTGCAACCCATAAGTTGAAGCCAACGCCCGTGTAGATCAGTCTTCAGATCTCCGACTTCCGAGTCATCCAGTATTCTGCACATTTCCGAATATTGCGACCACCGACCTCAGTCAAGGTGAGCTCCGACCAAATCCGACCCCGACGTCAAATCTGGCACACATCCCTAACATGTCTCCTGAATGCTCACGCAAGAAGAAGATGGCTAGTGACCAAGATGTATGGGAGGATGATGATGAGGATATTATTGGTAGGGTTGATGTCCTTTACAGAAGCTTGCAATACTGTATATTGATCAACCATTGCTATATCTCATGGAATAGCCAGGGACACAAAGTCATGGAAGTCAAAAGCATACATGCACTTCCATGTGTCACCTAAGCAGCAATTTCGATAAACCGAAGAGGCCCCATCATATTTCACATGTGTTCACATGTAAATATGACCCTACTAACCACCTCCCACACTTCCGAGATCATCAGAAAGCTGCCAGTGGGACTTCAAACCTGGAACGCGGTATTGATGCCTGTAACAATCAGCGTGGGATAAAGAAGGGTAGTACTTTGGAGACAATAGGGTCTCAGCAAACCATGCATCAGGCAGTATCCAAATACTCACCATATCGACACCGTGAATTGATAGCACTGCATTGTGCCAAGGACAACTGACCATTTGAGTCTGTCAAAGATCCATTGTACTTAGCTGAGGTGGAATTACTGTGCCCTGGCACAAAGCTGCCTGACCCAAAAACAGTGTCTTGGGATGTCAATCAAATATACATAGAAGTGTCAAGGAAAATGAAGGTATATTTCCAGGTGACCTTATGCATGTGAGTGCATTGACAAAGCCAGTCTGATGACAATGCATAGACTTATGATGGCAAGATCCATTTGGTGATGGATGGGTGGACGGCACCCCTGCACTTCTCATACCTGGGCATTGTCATTGTCTGGTATGCACAAGGGAGGATAAATCACACCATACTTGAATTTGTCAGGTAAAAGTCGAAGTGGTTGACTGTGTCAGTTGTTATATTTACTCAAGGGCAGGTTAACTGAGAAACACATGGGAAAATACCTTGCGCAAGTAACTGCAGATTGTCTCAAGCGTTTTGGAGTGTCCAAACTGGTACTTCGCAACTATCTGGATATGAGAATTAACTCCCAATGATTGATATCTAGCTACTGACCACATGTCCTGAGAATGCATCGAATAATGGCACATTATGTGAGGAGCTGGCTGAGATCATCCTGGAGTTCCAAGGCACAGCAGTGTGCTCCCGGTGCTTCCCCCACACAATCAACCTCATTGTGAAGGTAAGCATGAGCTAAATTGGAAGCAGACTAGCTAACCTTGTGATACATGTCGATGTTCACTTTTTTTTTTTTCAAAGCGCCATTGAAGAAAAAGAAAACGGTCAAGGTGGCTGGGACTAAGCACAAGTGGGCCCCAGGAGCAGAGCAACAAGATATCACTCTTATACTGGAGCAGGGAGACAGGGATGGTGAGGATGACGATCTGGAGTTGCTCATGGAAACCGCGGAAGATGCAGATGCCATCTCAGGTGTTGATGAGGGCCAATTGGTCCAGGATGATGCTATCATGCGTACTGTTTGTGGTCAGGCAATCAAATTCATGCAGGACAAGTACATATCCCCAGTCATAATCCCGGATCATGAAAACAAGGCTGCATTGCAAATTTTCCCCCCAAGGGGAGTAATGTCCCTGTGCTTCAAGATTCCTGGAACTGGTTCCAATGTTTTGCTACAGGTCACAGGGCTTGCCCATCGTGTTAATGACTCGGGTACCCTGCATGAGAAATTTGACCAATTGGTGGAGAGCAACTGAGATGAACTCACCGGTGACAAAAAGACACTGGATCAGCGAGTTGCCACTCGATGGAACAGCGACTTAGCCTGCCTCAATGCACACATTTATTTCAAAACCCCTGTGAAACAGCTGAGAGCATCTGATGCCAGTGTCTGCATACAAATTGACTGAACAGGACATCATTGAGCCACTTCCACTTTCATCAGGTTTTGACAGCATATTGACAGACTCACAAAACATTCCAACAATCATGATGATCACTTCGTCAATGCTCACTCAACTCTTCATTCTCCATATCTTCTCCAAGCACAGTGTACCAACCCACATCACCTCTGATTGAGGTTTGGAATTTGTGTCTTTCTGCACACTCAGAAAAGCATTAGATAGGAATCTCCATTTCACTTCTGGTTATCACCCTGAAGGTGATAGTCAAACTGAACATACAAATCAGACCCTTTAGAAATGTCTCTGCATTTACTGTAATTATCAACAAGACAACTGCGCTGAACTTCTTCCAATCACACAATTCACCTATAACAATGCTCCAAATGCAACAACAGGAGTTTCCCTGTTTCTTGCCAACAAAGGCTACAATCTCAACTTCTCTGTACATCCCAAATTCTGCAATTGAGATTTCCTTGGCCAACAATTCCACTGCACTATCACCATCCTTTACCCTCTTCACCAACCACTCTGCATTTATGCCCTTTCTGATTTCGTCTGCAAATCAAGGTGATTTGGGAGGCTCTCAAGACCTTAATGCTACTTATGAGGTTCACTAGGTAATCAATAAACATATGTTTTACTGAATGGTGGTATAATTGCATGCAAGCAATGTTTTGCGTGGTTGGCAAATGTTTCACGCCATTCGTAATGTATCACGCCATTTGCAATGTTTCGCGCTATTTGCAATGTTCAGATATTTCGCATGGAGGTCTAAATACATTTCGCAGAGGTGAATTTTTGTGCATTCAGCCGAGCATAGCTATCAACATGTTTGCTATAGCAGTGGTTAGTCCTGTATCAATAGAGTTACTAGAACAAAAAGATACGAACACGCGTGAACCAAGGGGCTTCTCAACAAGAGAATCACATCATGTTGAATCATTGAATCCTCGCTAAAGCTTCTGAACGTTTTCTAAGATCATCAGCCATAGCGTTGAAAGCCTTTGTGAGGTTCTTGAGCATGAACCACCGAATCACCCAGGCGCTAGGACCATTGAAAACCTCGAGTCGAACGTAAGTCACAAGAAGAAAACATAAACATATGCGAACGGACTTCCACAGTCATATACTTTGTTAAAACGCTTCCGTCAATTTGTTCCTCTGTGACTTCTTGCCAACGGTCTGCTCTGAGTAACCAGGAGGGAATACCGCATTGTTTCCAGGAGATTCTACGGCTCTCCTCATCAACATATGTAATTATCTCTTTCGTGGATGTAAGTCCTTTTTTATCATTATCCGACACACCTCGTGGAGGTACTCGGACATGCATCAAGAGGTAAGCCCCTTCAGAAGGTTTAGGAGGTTCCAAAAATGGTTTGAACGATGAATCTGTGATAACTTGAGATCGCACAAAACTGTTCCACTTGGAATAAGCAGGAAAGTCGAGGATAATATTCCAGACGACATCCGATGGGGAATCAATTATTGTTTCCACTTTGACATGTGCGACCGCGCGCGAAATATCTGGTGGACCATGGGTCATATCGAGTTCCTGCCGTATGCAGTGAATGCGTGATTGCTTAAATTGGACTAGACATACTTACGCCTGTGATAGCAGGCGGTGGTGCTGACGAAGCTCCTTGCAGCCCCCGCCGGACATGACAAATCCATTCGATTTATCACGTGATCTCATGCGTAGTGTACGCGTAACCCAGCATGATCATATGGTGACCCTAAGAGATAGTCGATCTGACTAGCGCGCACGGAAATACAAGTATTTGAAGTTCTATATTTGCATATGCCCCACAGAAACTCAAACGTACCCTGAGTGAGGTTCGATTATTCGTGCACATAAACTCGGTCCGACACGGTCGATCTCACATGGACATAGAATTTTCTTCACGTTTTCCTACTCCAGTGCTACCAATTTTGATAGTCCACGGTAACTGAAGCTCAGATTGCAGCGCTCAACTGCTATAACTCAAGACACATTTCATGTTCAGGCTGAGGATGGTTGAGAATCGAGCAACCGACGTGCCCAATGGAGGCTCTATCATTATGGACACGGAAAGCTCTCCGCTACCCTAACATATTTTTTTTTGTTAAAATCTGACGGACGAAAATATTGAAAAAAGGCATTTTGGAATCGAATCAAGAATACGCCGAGCTTCCTACATAGTATGGCCACATCACTACACCAATATTCTCCTAATATGTAGTCCCCTTTTCTAAGTCCTACACCTTCCCTGATTTCCTGCGCTCAATTATACTCCTGTAGCACAACTGATCGATGATAATTGATGGAGAGAACTCTGTAATATAGTCACAAATTCTCGCAAATTTTTCACTCAGTCAATAGAGTCTCGAAGGTCCTGCAACGGCATTAAATCTCATATGACTGGCGAACGCATTATTACTCTCGTCGACGTCCATATTTTCCATTCCTTGATTGCCGTTGTGGTCCACAAAATCTTCTCGATGGTCCAAAAGGAGAACATGTATTAAGTCTTCTGCTTTTTCGACGAAATCGCTGTTTTTCGATGTGGAATCAATGTTGATCTTTTGACTCCCCATCGCGAATTCAGAGATGTCGATGGAATCTGCCGCATATTCCTTGACATAGAGTGAAAACTCTCGTTTAGCCCCCATGCGCAGTATGTTCTCCTCCACAGTGCCTAATTGGAATAGGTTATCGCGGTGTATGACATATCGTACCTTCAATATAATAGCAAAAAACCTGTGACAGCGGTCTGGTCCATCCTGTCCACTCTTGAGATAGCCTGTACTTCAAAGGAATGGTTGACAGTTGGTTCTAATGGGTGATCAAATACAATTGTCGCCGTTGGAAAATAAAAGTAATTTACCGATTAACCACACTCTTTTCGCATATGTGAGGCTCAGGCCAGCATTCTCGCGCTCTCTGCGGTCCATCCGCAGTCGGGAGTTAAATGACTAGACAAAAGAGGTATCTCACCCATGCACTAAGAACATCAAGAGGTCAGGATCCGCTTTGAAGCTTTGTGCCACGTTTTTTTTACCCTTTTGGTCGACTCGGATGCATCGAATTTTATTAGAGATTAGTGCTTGTTCAATGATGGTCAGCGAAGCGCTCCAAGCTGAAAACGGATTTCGTCCATGGCTCTTATTTTGCAAGTAGAGAAGATGGCGGATCAGTTGCATGATTTTTTTAGACCCATAAGAGCGATGCGTCTCATACGTCTGGATTTCATCTAACATTTGCCGAGGGAGTGTGCTGAAGTGAATTGAGCGATCCACGGCCATAACCTCCCTCATCGGAAGTACCTCTCTTCTCGTGCCTCTCCATGGTGCTTCTACTTCGTCCTGATTGAAACAGATACGTTGAAATTTATTGGCAGTCACCCTACAGTCGCGGACAAGCAAAGTCCACTAAAAAATTGAGAGTATTTTTGGGACATCAAGTTATTATAAATATGGTTCTTGAGTGTTTAAACAACTTACTAAACTATCTAAGAATCAATTTCCACGAGCCGATTTCCCAAAAAGTGACTTTGAAGTTTTGGGATGGCTCAAATTGGCTGGGCGCTAAAAAGAGAGCAAAAAATATGAAAAATTGTGCAAACGATAGCCTTCGTTGAGCTGAATGTGATCCTAATAAAGCTAAGGTTTTCACCAAACCATTGGAGCAGAATTTAATTATTAAGTTTATGTAATACCATTGCTTGTCCCTGGCTCTATCCTACAAAAACGGTGGCAAGGCATGGGTAGGAAGGGAAAACACAAACAAAACATATCCGGCCTTCAAAATCAGCCCAATATAAGTCCTGATAAGCCTCAAGTCTCTAGATCTCTGTCACCACCAATCTTTTAACCAACCAAAAAGACATCATTAATCCCAATTTGAACCCCACCCTGGAATGTCGTGGAATATTACAGAGAATGACTACAGACAGTAGTGGTCAACAAAAAGGTTTAGAACAAATACTCAAAGAGCGTGGCTTCAATGTCTCTGGGCTAAAAGCAAAATGCTCACCAGTGTGCCCCTTCGAGAGCCAGCACAATGTTGCATGGCCCGTTTGCTTAGTCATCAAGATGACTTCGTAAATCAGATCTCAATGCTCGAGACCATCATAAAAGAGGCAGGCCATGAGTGTGTTTTCCTTCCAAAATTTCATTGTCAACCAAATCCAATTGAGATGGTACTGTTACTACTGTAAGGTTATCTCTTGCCAGTTTTTCAATACTTATTTTATTTTATTCAGTACTGGGGATAGATAAAGTATAGACAAGTTCCCAAGAAGAGTTTTAAATATGCCAAAAAAGCAGCATTTGAGGCCCTTGATTCATGTCCAGTTGATGTCATCCAACGGTTCATCAATCAAGCATGGAAGTTTATGAGCACCTACGGAATTGAATTAACAGGCAAGGCAGCAGCACATGCTGGGCAGTTCTGAAGCAGAAGGAGGGCAGTTTCACAGGCTGCCATGATGCATCTTGATGCAGTTTTGAGCTAAAAATTAGCTAAATTTGAGTAAGACTTTGGACATTTTCCATCCAAAATTTTGGCCAGCTGAATTACTTGTGGGAAAAACTTCGGAGATACGTTTTTTGATGTATTTCATCAAGCTGAGTCTGATCATGAACTCAAATTCCCTCCCAGATCTCTGGCTGACTGAATATTGGATCGGTGGACTTTGGTTGTCCACAACTGTAGAATGGCAAATGGGATAATCAGTGTGCATAGCTTTCAGCCACGCCATTAGACAGCACTGCAAATTTGATGTTATCATTGGTTGGAAAAACCTTAGATGCTGTATCAGGCCCAGTGACCTTGCCGAACGTTGGCTCCTCTGGTAAGGCTTGGTAAGGATGTCATCCGGCCAAGGCAATCCTGATCAGAACGCCACCTGGCAACCGCATTCCTGATAAGGCTTGAAAAGGTCACATAAAGTTGCTGGCTGGTCAACATGTAATCAAGCACTTAAGTACTGTTGCTTACTCCTGCCACCACACGACCTGTTCAAGTGGCTCAGCTGGGACATGAACAGGTTACGGATCACTTGGCTTTGAAGATATTCGTAACGGGGATGGGTGAGGTAAACCATATTGGCTGGACAAACAGTGAATTTTTCATGTGGGGGTTCCTCCATGTTGACATGGAGAAGTTGCAAGTAAGTGATTGTAGTATGCACCTGTATACTTACCATTACACTTATTGCCTGGTTGTTGCGCACAGAATGTGAAGATCCTTGCAGGCTGGTCACACTCACTACAGGTCCGCTACTTTGCAAAACGGCCTCTAGAGGATTCACGGGTGCAGCTCCTATGCAAAATCTAAAGTCAGGCTCAATGGTTGCAGGCATGCTCAGTGCAATCAATAGCCTCATGTGTGGGTTCGCCGTCGACCTAGCCCTCATCTGCATGAGCGTAGTGAGGTATGTCCTTTCATAGCTCTTTTTCTTTCTTTTCGTGCCTTAGAGCAACTTGTTCAATATATTGTCATGCATCCTGACATAACTTGTGTAGCCATGAGAATGGCTTTACAAGGACCAAGCCGTGAAAAAGGTACTTATTTATTTATTTATTGGTTGGTTACATTACTCTAACTACTTCCAGCTGCTAAAATTGCGACCACAACCAGAAGTAGCTCTATTCAAGTGTGGAGGAGTGAACGGAGGATCAAGGTATGTGTCGTGCCTTCATCTCATCTCCATTCTAGTCTGATTTCCTTTTCCCTCATCTCATCTCCTCTGCCTTTGTTTGGTCTCTTCCATCCTCGTCTGGTCTCCTCCGTTTCCCTCTGATATCCTCTGACCTCATCTGGTCTCTTCCGACCTTGTCTGCTCTCTGTCCCCATCTGTTCTCCTCCACTCCATCCATAGTAATCTGATTTCATATACTCTCCTCTCTGTCAGTGCTTGTCTGCAGTAGTCTGATTCCATCTGTTCTTGTCCGTGCTCATCCATTGTAGTCTGCTTCCATCTGTTCACACCAAGCAATATATGATTTTTAAGTTAAGATTATGAACTGTCAATTGTTAATGAATATAGTCCTGAGGATGCCATAGTCTAATGACATTGGAGCCTCTATTGTTGTCGTTTTCACTGGGATTGATCTATAAAGCGCCATTGACAGCTTTGTGGTACATGATAACAGGGCTATGAGAGTCTGGAGGTACCATGTTGATATAGTGAAAGTAGCTTAGTTATATTATTGCAGCACCCAAATTTGCATTCCTTTCTCATGTGCAAGTTCAATTCCTCTTCAAACCAAACTTTAAGTATAAGCCAGTTAATTTCATGTAATCCCAGTAAGTAATCCAATGTAAAATATAATCACACAAGTACCATCAAGTAAGTGGTATAATCATGTGATATCTACTATTTGACCAATTTATGGGTCAACCCTTCTCAGGCCTGATCACACCCTATACATCTGATCCAATCACATGTGTCATGGTCAGCTTTCTCTGACTCATCATGTCTTATCAGAGGAAACCTCAACCTGATGACCTAATGGCCCATATCCGACCAAATATGGAGTTTTGGGGTTTTCTGACTGACAATCATCAAAGCTTGGTCAAAAAAATGTGAACATTGCGTCCGCTGCGGCGGACTGTCTCCCAGAGACTCTGGTGAGACTCCGGTGGCCAAACAACCACCTGCAGCCCACTGCCACCCCCCAGGCATCCACAAAATGATCGACTTGCTCCCCTGAGTCGATCCCACACCACATGAGAAGGATGAATTGCAATGAGGGTTACCAAAAAATTGTCTAAGTGTTGCTAGCATCTGGCTGTACAGTACTAGCTTTGTAATTGGTGTGATCATTCCTCTCTTCATCTCTGGAGCCTAGCCGGTGATAATATGTCAAGTAAATATCCCAACTTTCCTCCCCCTCCCCCACCACAACCTTATAAAACTTGTAAATGTGGGGGGGAGTACACCTCACTCCAACTTGGCCAAGGAAATGGCAAGTTCCTTGGGAATTTTAACCGGTGGTATCAGCATGTAGGTCACTGGCTTGGTGTGTTTGGTCAATGTCTCATGTTTGTGAATCATAGTGCAAGCAGTGTAATGACTTCCTGGGCCATGGGCCATCCATGCCGTTGGACCAGGTGCCGGATGAAGTTAAGCTGAATTGTGCATTGCGCCAGTCTATGGAGGAAAGGAAGAAGGCTGGCTTAGACACCACACTTCTGTGTGAGGTCGCTGGATGCCAAACTCAGACTGGGCACGCTCGTCAGGCCAACAACCTTTGCGAGAGAATTCCAAGGGCTTGTGCACCATGCTGCAAACGTCTTGGTGGTTGCAAGAAGCACCCGCTTGCTGCAGCAGATCTCCAAAATCTCGGCAGAGCCAATGTGGTTGCAGCTGAGTCTAGCCAGACCATGGAGAAGCACACTCCACCCCCTACACCCCAGCACTTTGCTCAGCCGCTACCAGCTGATTATGGTCGTGCTTTTGTGGCTAACCATCAGGCCAGACAGCAAAAAGCTGATGATGCAGCAGCACACCAGAAGGCCCAGGAAGACTTGTGGTGGTCTGTCATCATAGTGTTCTGGGATGGGGTGAGTATCGATATGTGATTCGGAACGGGGTCTGACCTGAGGAACAGACTCCAGTGTGTTCACCTTGGATCCACAGGGTGCAGAGTGATCAACCAGGGCAGATCACTCTGATGGTACATCCTGAGGTTGTTCAACATGTCTGTGTGGCATCAGGCAATGTTGTGTGTGTGTTTGAACCCCAGCATCAGCAGTGGGTGTCTCAAAGCATCCAGGTGCCCATAGCTGTCACAGCAAGCAGCCGCATCTTGCTGCAAACTCTGGAAGCCAGAGACATTGAGTGCGTGGGGCTTAACACTGAGATTGAGAGAGTGAGTGACATGGGACCAATGGTGGGAACCCACAAGTGCACTCGCACTTCATCTGATTTGAGTGAACCCCGGGCGAAGTTCCCCAAGCTTCTTGAGGAAGGGGCCGGATCCCAGCCTGCTGATACCCTGCCCACACCTGCAGTCGATGTTAGCAAACTGCCATTCAAGTATGTCTCTAGCCACATACATGGCATGGAGGCCATGTTAGATGTGGAAATTGGCATCCTGGAAGCTTTTCATCAGGCATTCCCAAGCACTTTGTTCATGCATTCTATGTTCTATAAAGTGCAGGCATTGTACCGCCAATCCAAGAAATTGGGACTTCTCAATCAGTTTGCTGCATATGGCAAAACTGAGCAGGGGTTGTGGTCAGAGTTGAGGAAATGAGTCGAGATCATGGTGGCACATAAGTGACCATGATCTCAGTATATGTTTCGAACATGATGGTCAGCGCTCAGACAATGTAACACCAGCACTGGCTGTGGGAACCACACCAATGGGGTCCCTGACTCACTTGCCTGAGGAGGGTGGCCTGCCTCTTTTGTACACTAACATCACTACACTGACAAAGCTGCATGCGACAAAGGAGTGTGTCAGGTTCCACCCGTTTGAAGACCATGAGGAGGACCCAATTGAGGATGCTGATGGGTACCAGCCAGATGTGACTGTGTGGCTTGATCCCCAGAATCACTTTGATGTCACTGTGGATGTCATAGGGAAAGTTGTGGGGCAGGCGAAGGATTGCATCCCTGCGGGTATCCCTGTCAGCTGGACCATTGATGCTGATGGCCCTGACAGTTGGTGGCCCGAGAACATGGCCGTGATGTTACATACATTGCTAAATGGTTCCACAGCCATGAAGACATGAAGCAGGATGCCCTTGTGCTGGGTGAAGCCCTCTGCATTGGTGAGGCACAGGTCTGGTGGCAGAGATTAATGAGTGTGGCATTCGACCATGGTCATTATATAGCAGGTGGGTATGTGTGCTTCAGGGTGATGCACCGGACACTGACATGCCAGTCAGAGGTCGGCATTGCTGATGGATACATGTGGCAAGACACTGCGCCAGGGGGACTCTTTTGGTACGCACAAGAGGATTTGGGACAGGAGGACCACAAGGCAGTCTTGTATCCCCTGGGTACCACTGGGGATCTCACTCCACTTGAGGAGACGCTCAACGCATTCACACATTTTGCATTCATTGAAACAGGAGGTGCCGAGGCGTTTGTGGACTTTCAAGGTAAACTAGCCACACACGCAAACAGCTGTGTTCTCAGCCTGGAAGAAATGCTGATTCACGATGTCTGTCACCAGGCTGCATGGTCAGAGACCGGTTTGTGATTTTTGATCTCATGAGGCACACACAGTAAGTCTGAGAGGCGATTCCACATGCAGACCCATGCTGACGATAGTGGCTTGGTGCATTAGTGGACGTGCAGGGGATCCTGCGCTGGGCCCTTTCGATGGAGGTCACACCGTTATGGAGTACCACAAGGGCACCCATATCTGTGGTGCTGCCTGTGAGGCATTGCACCTGCCATCTCTGGCTCCAAATGTCATGGACATTTAGATTCACTCCCACAAGTACGCATGAATATAAAGTCTTCACAGTGTCAACGGCTGGTGGTGCGTGAGTGATGTGGTTGCGGTCTTAACGGTCCGTGAGAGTCAGCCGGGAGCCCCTTGCTGTGAGGGCATTCTGTAGTCCATGCGCATTGAATCACCCATGTCCATAATGTGAACATCGTGAATGATGACCATACGCATGGTCAGGCAGCATCACCATGTTACAGTACGCTTACAGTCTCACTGTACCCACTCTGTGCAATCACAAACATGTATTAATACACACGCAAACCAGCTATTCCGTGTGCAACAGCATTGTCGCCCATGTGTGTCACCCCGCTGGGAACAGGGCTCTCATTGGGACATTCCAAGGGTGATGACCCTTGCGTGCCAGTTCCGTGATCATGAAGCGGTTGCGCCACTTGATCATCTCATCCAGGAAGAAGTTCAATTGCACGGCTGACATTTCCTGCACAATGGCCAGGAACCCACCAAACCAAATGTTGGTCTGTTCTGCTATGGATGAGTTGAATACCCATCTGCCATTCACATACAGTTCCGGGAACAAAGCTGGGTTGCAGTGCTCCTGGCAGAACCCGTCAGACTCCTTATGCTTACGTTGGAAGTGCAACACGTCCACCATGACCGCCATCCAATTGAAATGGTGACAGCCAATCTTTTGACAATGTTTGAGCAGTGTGCAGTTCATATCGTAGAAGAACACCTCAGGCATCGACTCCGGAGTTGGAAAAGTGGCTAACACGAACTGCTGCAGGCCAACATCAGTCACAGTCAATGCCAGCAGTGATGAGGACACACCCTCACTGCAGAGATTGCCTCTGACCCAAAGAAAGTCGCCCTGGAGATGATAACCCTGCATGGCCTGATCATCAACTGCTCGTTGTGTGTCCACCTTCGACTGAATTGTGCACGCAGCCTTCGATTTCCAGCAGGTGACTTCTCATCACACCCCAGGAAGACAGGCACACTGTCGCCAGCATCATCCCTCTCCACGATGATGACTTCATTCGGACTGCCTCCATCTATGCTTCCAGGGTCACTTGCTGACCCCTCAGCTCTCTTCTTGATCTTATCGCGCATTTGGAAGAATGCCACACCCTTTTTGTGGTAAGCCACCTCCAAAGAGCGGTGATTGAGCTGCGGACATGTGAGGAACCCCTCCCCATGGGCTGATTCACATGTCGTCACCGCACACTTGGCCTCATACCCGAGATGTGCAGGACAGTAGATATCACGGCCTACCTTCGACAAAGGCACTTTACAGTCGTGGATTGCACAACACGGGTGTCCAATGGTGTTCCTGTCCGAAACGGCACCTTGCAACTTCACTACCGCAGTGGTCCAGGTCAGTCAAGTTGGGGCCACCATACATTTTCACTCACCCAGATCACCCTCGTCATTTTTGTATATCAAGCGGCAGAGATCGCATGTGTGCGTGTAGCTCTCTTGCTCCCATCCTTCCATCGCAGCGTTATGTCTGGCCATTGCATCTTCCAGCCAAAGTCTATGCGAAGAGGCATCATGGGGCAGTACTAATATCTCATTGTGTTTGGCTGTGTGAAGCAACAGAGAATACAAAAAAAACCATCCAGCACATTGACACTGCTCATCACAAGTGATGAACCCCATGCATGCAGAAGGGTGTCTGCATTGCATGTGCTTGTGGGAAGGCGCTCTTGTTGTTCACTTTGTGAGGATCACCTACTTGGAACGCATGGTTGTAGATCCATGCACAGTTCAAACTGGACTGCCTGTAATAATGCCCAATCTGCCGTCACTGTCGGTTCATTCATATGAACGAGGCGATCATACCAAGCAAACTAGCAGTAAGTGGGCCATGGCTTGCACCTGGCAGGTACAATTCCCAATCAGCCCCTTTCATGATGTCACAGAACTTCACAGGGTCACAGGCATTGGATCCAACTAGACAATTCCAATGATATGTAAACTTTCTCTAACTGACAATATGCACATTTCAAACTCCTCCAGCTGCCGAATTGTTTATACCCCCCCCCCAATAATCAGCTATGGCTACACCCTCTACAATGTGTGCATTGGTGGTCCAAGAGGTTTGTTTTCTTCACTGACCATCAACTCCAACACCTCCATCCCTTCCTCCCTTCCATGAAAGCCAAAGGCAACAAGCAAAGGCAAAAATCATCTAGAACTTAATCAAAGCATCTTGTCTTTGTATTGCATGAGAAGCTTTTCATTGTAGACAACCCATGGTTTTAATTCTCATTAAATGCTTGTAGCTACAAGCCTCCCCAGAACTCTAAATCACCACACACACTCAGGGATGGTGCCAACCATCATGGTTTGACAGAAGACTTAGGATGGAAGTGGTCCAAGGACAAAGTCCCACAGAAAAAGTCAAATTGGACAGTTGATGATGGACCTGAGAAGGAAAAATCAAGTGTTGGAGACCGGAGGGAGTCTGCCACAGTATGTTCTACAACATCTCCATTCCTGGCTTCACATAGTGTTTCTTCTTTTTTCATCAGACTCACTGCCATCAACTTTTCAAAGAACTTGCTGTGAGATTGAAGCATGATGTCAACCTGCACTATGCAAGCTGTGAACTTGAAATGCAGAAACTCATGATGGGGAAATGTGCTACTCAGAAGATTCATGGAGTTGAGAAGGCAGATGGCGAAGATATGAAAGTTGAAGACAAGGAGGATGCATTGGATGCTAGAAAGGGAAAGCGGTGGAAAGTTGATGTAGGCATGGAAGAGAAGCCATATAAACCCAGGGTTTATAAGTGGAGAGCAGAGAGAAAAAAGTGAACACCTGGTTTGGCTTGGTCAAAATAACACTATTGTGGCTTGATCTAGCACATCCTACAACAATCACAAACTACATGGGAGGTTAAATTCAATCCTATCAGTACAGCACATAGAAATTGAAGCCATTCAAATTATTCATGGACTATCCATCCATATCCTGGTTTCATCTTCATGGATCTATTCAAGACCAATTCATCCCCTGCTTGTCAGCTATTCCCGGAGTTCCATTGTCCAACAAAGCTTGTTGCTTCACAGCCTCCTTGCCCGTCAAATCTTCATCACTGAATGACTGATAAAGCCCTGTGTGCCTTGCCTTTTCCCACAACTTGCAGCGTCAAGCTGCTTCCTGACAAATGGGGCATATTTGTCTCCTCATCCCATGAGTCACAATCACTATAATCTGAGAGCGTGCCCTGCCCGGTGCCCTGGTTGTATAACACTGAATCTGGGCTAGAAGGCCAGGGCGGCGGCGGCAGACCTGTGGCATCAGAACTGAGGGCATTGAAGTCTAGGTCATGGAGATCTGGGTGAACACCAGTGTTGCCTGTTGCTGAATGACTGCTTGCACTACAGTGAGCTCGAGCGACAGCATCATGCTGCTTCTCTTGGAGTTTATTGAGTTCTGATAAGGAAGCATTCTCATCTGTTAACGTGGTGTGAGAGAGCTGAGACTCGATGCCCATGTTGGTGGTATCAGGAATGAGGTACTGCAGATAAATTAACATAAATTAAATATGTTGAAAGGAATGATGATAAAAGATGTATTTACTTTATCATACATCCCCAGCACTTGAATGATTTGTTTGTTTGTTTCAAGAAGCATACCGATAAGCTCTTTGTCCTTCACAAGCTAATGAAGGAATGTAAATCAAAATATGAGAAACATGGGAGCACAAACCTGGATGTAACAAACAACCTGCTTCCTGATCGTTTTTGCAGCTACTAGGCACTCCTGCACATGAGTGTTTGCCTGAATTGGTTTCAGTTTCTGAGTGACTAACTGTAAAATTACGGGATCTCAGATCTATTCATATCCTCCAATGATGAAGCTTACCATCAAGGCATTGACCAGATTGCTAAATGCTTGACTCGCCGTGACAATACTTCCCAAGACCTGAGGTTTCTCCTTTTCGAAATTGAAGACTTTTGCTTGGGTTTCTTCTTCTCTCTGCTCTTCTTCTCATTTTGCACATCTCTTCGCCTCCTCTTTTTCTCATCTGGTGCCTTTGCTTTCCTCTCTCTCGTTCAGCCATTCAGGTTTAGTCGACCTTTTTGTGACAGATCACAAGTCACAAAAAGGTTGAAAACCTTTTGTGACGTCATGGAAGGCTGTGCATCAACCATCAAACATTTCTTCAAGCTGTATGGTTGCATTGGCTGTCTAGCCCCCTATGTTATATCTGTGTGAGTAAGTGCCCACATAGTGTCTGCCTTCGTCACTTTGCACCTACATTCAGTTTCCACAGCCTTCTATATTCGCAGGCTTTGTCTCATTGATTGCACTGCCCTTATCCCAGCTTCTTGCAAACTGGGTCATGCACATCACAAAAGGCATGCTTGGAGCTAAGGAAACGTGGATGAAGCTTATCAATGAGATGTTCGGATTGGTATGCAGCTCTTGTTGAGATCTTGACTGCGCTTTTAACACTGCGCTGTCCCACAGATCAAATTGATCAAATTCGAAGGTAAATGGATCAAGAAGGTCACAGAAGCACAGAAATTCCAGATGAAGTGGTTGAAAAAGAGTAGGCAATGTTTGCTTGGCTCCTCCACTGCATCAGCATGCTCGGCATGGCAAAATGCACACCCCAGCTGTTAAATACAAAGCAGCTTGCCCAGCTCTCTGTCTGCAAGTGCACCACCGCCTTTGTCAATGTGCGTGATGACCTCGAGACCAAGATCGGTCACCTCAGCCACTGCCTCAACTTCCTCATGACTGAGTTGGACCTCTGGCCTAAGAAGTTCATGTTCATCACGTTCGAGCATTATGTGGAGAAGCTGAGCAATGAGGCCACTGAGCTCCGTGTGAAGATTAATAAGGGGCGGAAGGAGAGTAAGAGGCTTTCAAGTTTGATTACGCTTACTGCAATGGAGAAGTATAAGCTTGAGGAGTGTAAGTGTCAATTGTCCCAGCATTGTCTGGTACGTGTCTCACCATGTTTTGTTTCTTCCAGAGCTGTGTGAGACAGAGGGCACGCACCACATTGTGAGCATCGAGCTCGAGGAAATGCACCAGAACATAATCAAGGTGGAGGAGAAGCACTCTGCTGTGGTCACTGAGGTCAAGGCACAGACCGAGCGCACCCTCCGGAGCATGATGATCTCCAAGTCTGACCTGGAGAACGTGCATGATGAAGAGCTCAAGGCCCCCATCTCCCTGCACTGTCACACTGGGGGCATGAGCAAATTTTTAGTGTAAAAAATGTGATAAAAATGCCTTTTCCTTACAGATTATCCATTCACTGTTCTGGTTGAAAAAT